>PVIW01001961.1:182703-250398 GCA_004026585.1 Noctilio leporinus | reverse complement strand
TTTTTATTGTTGTTGTATTACATCCATCCCCTTTTTGCTCCCCTCTGTCCCCCCACCCACCCACCCATTCCCCCCAATAAGCCTTTAAATTAAAAAGCGAAACCCGCTGCAACCACCATAACGAGTTATTAATCGTCATGAATAGTTACATATTAATGACATAGTTGCAATCATGTCTTAATGGTATTGAATACCCAGGCTGGAGTCAAAATTTCTGTAATGATTTCAAAAATACGTTCTTGCAGTTGAGCTTGCCAAAAGCAAGACAGAAAATAATAACATGTTATTTTTAGAACTATTTTATTCATTATTTTTAGAGAGAGGGGAAGGGAGGGAGGCAGAGAGGGAGAGAGACATCCATGTATGGTTGCCTTTCATCTGCCTCCAGCTACAGACCTGGCTGGAGACCTGGCCTGCAACCTGGTTATGTTGCCCTGGATGGGAATCGAACCAGTGACCTTTGGGTTCACAGGCTGGTGCCTTATCCACTGTGCCACCAGCCAGGGCCAAATGTTATTATTTTTTTAAATTTTTTTTAAAAAGATTTTATTTATTATTTTTAGAGAGAGGGGAAGGAAGAGAGGCAGAGAGGGAGAGAAACATCAATGTATGGTTGCCTTTCCCCTGCCTCCAGCTACAGAGCTGGCTGGAGACCTGGCTTGCAACCTGATTATGTGCCCTGGCTTACATGTTATTTTTTTTTTTAAGATAAATCTGGTATTTCTCTTGCACCTCATTTTAACCTGTAATCATTTCTCCTGTTCTGCTGCTTCTGCCATTAAGCTGCAAGAGACGCTGAGTGGTTCCTCATGCATAATTTCCCACGTGCACCTCCTTGCGCGGTTGTCCACTGTGTTTTCCCGGTGCCCTGAGTCCACTGATTTGCTTTGTAACCCGCCGAGACCTGCCCCCTGAAGCTCTCTGCAGGGAGGCCCTCCGGGACCACCACGTCCTGGCAAACATCTGGAAATGCCGTTCTACACCTGGCGGCTCTCAGGAAGTAGCCAGAGGTGGGAACGTGTGCGCAACATTCCAAGTCACTTGGTTGTGCCCCCACATCACCTTGTAAGGTGGGTGGTGCAGGGAAGTTAACCGCACAACCAGCACATGGTGACACAAGGATGAAGAGACAAGGCCACTGGTCCCAAATTGAAGGACGCATGACGCCAAAGAACACCTGACCCAGAAGAAAAAGCAGAAGGGACTAGAAGCAGGAAAGTTTACTTTTCTTGGAGTCCTGGGCCCTTAGACAATTCTGATAAAAGACGTGAATTCTTTTAAAATTATTTTATCCTCGCATGAGGGTTTTTTTTTTTTTTTTTAAGCTTTTATTCATAATTTCTAGAGAGGGGGGAAGGGAGGGAGGAAGAAAGGAAGAGAAACATCAATGTGTGGCTGCCTTTTGAGTGCCTCCAGCTACGGATCTGGCTGCTTTTTCTTTTTGCTTTTGGAAAGAGAGGACGGGAGGGAAGAAAGGACACAGAGGAACATCCCTGGGTTGCCTCACTGGGACCGGAGCTCGTACACACCTGGATTGGGGATGAAACCCACCAGCTTTCGGTTATGGGACAACCCTCCAACTGACCGAGCCACACCGGCGAGGGCAAAAGGCGTGACTTCTTGCTCCAGAAGATTATCTCTAGCCACGTGGCTCAAGAACGGGTACCGTTTCCAGAGATTCATGGCCTCCAAAGTAGAGGGCGGCCCCTTGCTCCAAAGGAAGAACCACTGGGCCTCAGTTGCCGGAGGATGGACCTTCATACTCTTACACATCTCTGGTCACCATCCCCCCGTGACATGGCCTTTAACCGACCCAGAAGCTTGCCCACCAGGACTGCACCTTCTGGAGTTTCCGGCCGACGCGTAACACTCTGACAGCGGCGGAATGGAGTCCTTGTCCAAGCGTCTCCGCAGGCCTTGGACCATGAGCGGGCTGAGCCATGACAGGGTGAAGAAGGAGAGCAAGCTGGCATCATCCATGGGCTGCGGGGAGGGGAACCTAGGGGTCACAGGCAATGTGGTCACCATGAGGGCACAGGCTCCAGAGAGGGAAAGTGGGGTCCAGGGGAGATCTTGAGGTGATGGATTATAACGATGTAAAAAACCACAGCATGGCCATCGGAAGCACAGCCAAGCATGTGTTCCCATGACTCTGACGTGTGACAATGAAAAGTGAGAAAGCATCCCAACACCCATAAGTAGGGGAATGATTTTTCAAGACAGGAGAGTGTAGTAGGTCCAAGCTGCTGGTGACAGTGTGGAAGTGTCCCGGGTGCAGCTGGCCCGCCCTGCCCTGTGGAGAGCTGCCCCCACCCTGCGTCGGGACTCACTTTGTTCTGGGCCGGAAGGGGAATATGGTTTTCCAGGTACGGTCATCCTCCGAAGCTGGGGACCCTGCCCTCCCCGGTGCCTCCTCCGGCTTCCTTGCCTGCTGGCTCCAGGGGCTGTCTTCATGAGTGAATATTTTCTTGGGAAAGAAAACCAAAAAGCATCAGTTTTATAACTACTGTCCCATTAGACCAGCCACCCAAGGAAGATGGATCCTTCTGCATCCAGGTTCAGAGTCAGACAACTACTGTTCGTTCTCTTACATGTAGAATCAAGAGAGAGAGAGAGAGAGCGAGAGAGAGAGGAAAGCTCATAGACGCAGAAGACAGGTAGTGGAAGCAAGGCAGGTGGGTGGGCAAATGGCTGAAGGTCAAAGGTATAGGCTTCCAGCTACAAAACAAAAAAGTGCTGGGAATGGACATCACAGCATGGTGGCTATGGGCAATAATACTACATTGTATATTGGAAAGTTACTAAGAGAGACGATCTTAAAATCTCTCACGGTAAGAAAAAGTTGTTACTATGCATGGTGGTGTTAACTAGACTTACTGTGGTAATCATTTCACAACATAAACAAATATTGAATACTAGGCTCTATACCAGAAACTAACATACTGCTCTATGTCAATTGTATCTTAATGAAAATGAATGACTGAATGAATGAATGACTGCCAGGCAGAGAATGAGTACTAAGCCAAGTCAAGAAAACTAGGTCCCATCCCCCACCCCACCCCCCACCCCCGCTGCCCCTGCCCGCCGGCTGTGCCCCATTGTCACTAGGTGACTCTGGACAGGTCACTCTACCTGCCTGGATTTTTATCTGTCACCAAATACCACAGGCAAGAAAAAAAAAGAGGGGTGCTGTGGTTAGTCACCCACAGAATAGGAGGTCAAGTCACCCTCTGAAGGTGACACTACTAAAAAGAAATCAATAGTAAAGAAGTAAATCCCAAAACATGATGTTACCCTTTTGATAAAGTGGGAAACAGCCAAAATAAAAAAGCAACGCACCATCTCTAGGACTTGGTATAGAATGAGTAATACTGACTTAAACGCCCAGGCAGGGATCACTGGGAAAGGGTGCAGACAGACAGCTCCTTCAGGCAGAGGAACTGCGGGAGGAGGAGGAGGAGACCAACAGCTAGATGTGCGGGTCAAGGTCCAAGCGGCGTGCAGGTGGTGGGTCTACAGGGGCTCATATCATCATCAGTAAAAACGCAGATAAATCGGTAATGGGTAACACGTACACACATCTGCGTGAGCCAGGAAGGCTGTGTCATGACCAAGGATTATGATTCCTCTAATTATAGAAGTCTGAGGCCCATAAATCAAAAAAAAAAAAAGAAAGAAAAGAAAAGAAAAGAATCAAGGTGAATAAATACGGGACACAATTCCTTGACCTAAGCTAGGACGAGGGAGAACACCCCACCTGCCCTGCCCGGCCGTGTGACGCCAAGTGGAGGCACTTACGTAGCTGGTTCCTGAAATGACGTCCTCACCCACATCCAAGCCAAGGTTCACCAGGCCCCCCGAGGACCTGTGGACCCTGTGTGTCTTCTTCCTGGTCATTTTCAGGGCTCCTGCCAGTTCTCAGTGGTCCAAGGTCGGAGAATCTGAAAACGCACCAGGTAGGAGTGGCTCCGCCTCAGCCTCCCCCGCAGGGAGGAGACAGATAGCCCCCCGCAGGGAGGGCGTCTGCAGGACCAGGCACACGGGGGAACATGGTCGCGGCCCTTGCTCTTCCCTCTGCCTGGGATATGGACCTGGCTCCCTCTTTTCAACAGGCCTCGGCCAGCACCGCTTAGAGAAACCTCCTCCAACTGCCCACTCCCAGGCCCCGGCCCCCAGCCAGTCTGCTCATAAACCCATCCCTCTTCCCTTCTTCCAGCTCGTGCCGGTGTGCTAATGTCGATCATTATTTCTTCAAGCACGAAGCAGGGCACACGGGGATGTCTGTCCTGCCCACCAGAGCATCCCTGGGGCCTGGGATGGCGCCAGGAAGACAGGCCAGGTGCTCGATGGATCAAGGACGCGAGGGTCGGTAAACACGCACAAGGCGTATGATTTCACCCCTTTCGGACTCTTGGTTTCCAGGCTCTCGGCAGGAAGTGGGGGCACACGTAGGAGCCTCGAATGAATGAATGAATGAATGCATGCATGGATGGCATTTTTTAGAACGTATGGATGTACTTTTTGGTTTTGTCTGAGTAGGTGACTCATTCCCAGCACAGCCACCACCTGGGACTGGAGTAGGATGGTGAAGGAATCGGGAGAGGGAGTGGACGTCACAGCAGCGTCTGGGGTACGACCGGCACCTCACAGGTTCGGGTTCCTGCTCCACCACCCCCGACCTGAAATTATTAGTAAGTTCCCGCAAGGAGCCCGGGTCCTCGCCTCGCCCTGGAGCTGCCGGATGCTCGCATCTTGGACTGGGCTGTGAGTAAACAGACTGGCAGTCCAGCTTTCTGTCTTGGGACAAGATTCTCTCAACCCTCATCCCTCCCCCATCTTTACTTTTAGCAATTCAGAGCCCAAGTGAGTGGACTCTGCTTCTGGAATTTTCCTAGAGCGTACAGGGTAGATGGACTGTTCCGGAAGGCACCGGCCACAAGCGAGGCTTGCTGCCCTTTCAGGGCAAAGGGGAAAAGAGAGAAGGAAGCAGGTTACACAAGAGGGTGTCGCAAACGCCTGGCTGAAGACTCTGGAAAGAGGCCAGTTTTCTGGCTGCCATGAACCAGCCCGGCTCACAGCCACATTCAAGTGAAGTTGGTGCGATTCCAGGGAGAGAGGCCCCGGGGGCGGAGGACTGTGTTCACCCTGGTCCAGTTTGTTCCCTTTGCAAAGCTCCCCTGTGGAGGGAGTGGGGGTGGGGAGCTGGCGCCAACAGCAAATTCGAGATTGCAAGTCATTCATGCTGGCACGGGGCTGTGCCCGCGGAGGTCACCAACCTCTCACTGCAGCGGGAGAGCAAGCATAGCACAGCATAGATGCTGCTAGGGACACTGCTCTCTGCTAATGAGTAAGAGGAGAAAGAAACGTCAAAGATGGACCCTGGTCGGACCTTCTTTACCGGCTTGCCAACGACCCAAGTGATGGTCAGACAGCAAAAGGACCGTCCTCCCCAGAGTCTTGGCTTCTGGCCCCACCCGCTTGCCAATGTCCTCTGTGTTACCAACATGGCCCACGTTGATTTCTTAAGCCTAGATAATGAACACAATAATAATAATAATAATAGCAACCCAGGCCCTGATTTGCAGCCCTTGCTGATTCTTGCGGTGAAAATGTACGAACCTGACAACCGCATGCAGCATTTGGAAGGGTGGCCTGTCCACCAGGCAGATCCAAGTGGGATAAATAACATAAATAACCTATGATTAGGGAGTGATACATCGAGAGTATCCCTTTGTCTTTGAGAGAGGGTATTTAATGAGTGTGTATCATTTAATTGTCCCAGTGTTGAACAACCGGATTCTCAAGGTCTCTGAGAATTTGACAGGTGGTCTCAAAAGACCCCAGTAGACAACTGTTGCTTCCACCAGGGGGGAAAAATGGGGCTTTTTAATAAATCTTTCTATCATGGACATTCTTGTCTTATTCACTCCTAAGCGCCCTACGGGCTCATCTTGGCAGGGCCTGGGGGTCGCTTTCCTGGGTCCCCGGAGGTGCAGATGGCAGCAGGAAGTAGTTGGAAGTGTGGGTGAGGCTCCTGCCCGACCACCCCAGCTGCAAATAAACTCGATGCACAGGGTGGAAGTATGGGGCCAGCAGAGGCCAGGCAACCCTTGGGGACACCACCAGGCCACGAGCGTCACGTGAAGGCTACACCAGATCCTCTAGTGACCGAGGGGCAGCAGATGGCATGTGGGGAAGCTGAGGAGCAGGGAACCCTGTGCCCAGAGCCCTGCACCTGAGGTGGAGCCTTCCCTGAGCGTTGCTTTGGGGGGCCGTCTCAATGGGTCCATTAACCAAGATGTGAAAATGGGGAGCAAGCAGGAACATTTACCTGCTCCTCGTTCTACAGCAGCTAGGTTTGCAGGAGGAAGACCAGATGCTTAGGGGGAAGGTGAAGAAATTCCACTTCCTCTCTGCTTCCAGCTCTAGTCTGGCTTCTCAACCTGGGCTCTTTAAACGCGCCGGGAAGAGAGGCCACGAAGGCGCCCAAGGTGGGGCCATGTGGAACTGACCCAGGAAAGGAGCACCAGGGAAAAGCCAACCAAATGAAAATGAAGGTGATGCAGATACACACGTGGCTGTTTGCAGGCTGCCAACTGCTTACCCTGTGCGAGTGCGGGCCACCTTCCAGCCCCGCAAGGCCCAGCTCCACGTCAGGGGCTGACCAGGAGCATGCCCCCCCGCCCCACGCCTCCTTCCCCAGTTCTCGGTAAGTCCCTGGCCACCTGGCCCCTCTCAGGAGTCAGCTAGCGTCACTCACTAATGAGCAACAAGGCCATCGCCCGGGCAGAGCGGGGACCAGGACGGGACTGGGAATAAAGCAGAGGAAACGTGGTTGCAGCCGATGCTCCCCCCATCCACGGGGACCAAAGTCACCGCTGCACACTGGCTTTACCCATGGGCTATTTGCACATGGCGAAATGGCCTGTGACCCGGAGCTCTGGAGCAAGGTAAACTGTGGCCTGGTCCCCGGCCAGGTGTCCAGAGGGGTAGGGAAGTTCCCTGGGGCCACAGGGCAGAGGCACCTGCCAGCCAGGCCTCAAAGGCGTTGGAGGTCAGATGATTCTCTTCCTGGACCTCCTGTCCAGGAGTTCAGGCCCCAAGCCAGGTAGCCTCCCGGCGCTCAGGTTTATTTCCTCTGCTGGCCATTCATGGACCGCTGAGCCCCTACACCCCAGTGCCTGCACCTTTCCTCCCTCCCAGAAACCGGGAGGCTCCTCTCCACCTTGATCTTTGCTCGGGGTCCTAATCTCCGCCCAGGACGTTCTGCACCAGCTCCTGCCCAGCTGGTCAGCGCCTGACATTCAGGCCGCACCACCCTGTGTGCTCTGAGCGACCTTCCCAGACCTTCGTCCCCAGCGCTCCCCTCCCCTCCCCACCACCTGCTGCATGGCCTCCTCTCACATCTGCCTTGCTCATCCCTTTCCCAGATCGCCATTCCTTTTCCCGTGGGCTTTTTCATTTTCTGCCAACCGCCCTAGAGTGCAGGCTCTTTGAAACTCGGGGACTTTGTCGTGTTGGTGGATGCAGCTGTGAGCCTGGAATAGCGCCAGCAGTAGCAGAACTCGGGAAACCTCCGGTGGCCGCGTGAGGGAAGTAGACGCGAGCCTGTGGAAGGGCAGCCGCCTGGTCGCTCAAGACCGCAGGTCTAGGTTTGGACCTCGGCCCAGGAACAGAGGGACATGCTGACAGGGTGGCATCAAGTCAGCGCCTTAAACACAGACCCCTTCCCGCTCCGCACCTCCTGCCTGGGGGCTGAGATTGAACTAAAAAAATAAAGCCAGCCATTGTGCTGCCACTTTGAAGGTCTGTTGATGGTGGTGGATGGGCTTCAAAAGCATTCAATATAAGGGCTTAAAAAAACGCACTGCCAAGTGTGCAAGATGGTGTTCGAAGTTCTTGGTTAACCTAGAGGGAGCCACACCCTGGCTGGTGGCTCCGTGGATAAGGCGCCGTCCTGCGAACCCACAGGTCGCTGATTCGATTCCCAGCCAGGGCATGTGGCCAGGTCTGCAGCCAGGTCCCCAGCTGGAGGCAGGTGAAAGGCAACCACACATGGATGTCTCTCTCCCTCTCTCCCTTCCCCTCTCTCTGAAAATAATAAAATCTTTAAAAAAATAAAAATAAACACAGGGAGCCTGAAAAACGGCCCCTCCCCCCACGCCCTTGGAGAAGCAGCGGCGGAAAAGGGAGCCCCGCGTCCCGGGCCCGCGAAGCCCCGCAGGGGACCCGGGCGGGGTCGCATCCTCAGCGCGCGCCGCCGCAGCTGCGCTGACATCGCCCGTCTGGGCAACGCTGGCGCCCCTCCGAGCTCAACGCGAACGGAGAGCGGGAAACACTCCCTTGCGACGCCTCTTCGCATCGCGTCCTCTCCGCGGGCCTCGGGGAGCGTCGCCGAGAGCCGCGAGTCCCCGCGAGGCCGCAGGGGCCGGGCGCGCGGCGGCGCCGCCAGGGGGCGGTGGCGGGCCGAGTCGGGGCCGGAAGTGGGCGGGGCGGCGGGGGCGGGCCGAGCCGGGCCGGAAGTGGGCTGTGGCGGCGTGGGGCGGGCCGAGCCGGGCCGGAAGTGCGGCGGCCGCGGCCTGGAGCGGAGGGCGGCGCGCGGCCGTGCGGAGCTCGGCGCCCAGGTCGGAGGCTCGGCGCGCGAGCGGCCGTCGCCATGTCGGGGAGCCCGATCCAGATCCCCGGCCGCCTGCCGCTGCTGCTGACGCACGAGGGCGTGCTGCTGCCCGGCTCCACCATGCGCACCGGCGTGGACTCGGCCCGCAACCTGCAGCTGGTGCGCAGCCGCCTGCTCAAGGGCACGTCGCTGCAGAGCACCATCCTGGGCGTCATCCCCAACACGCCCGACCCCGCCAGCGACGCGCAGGACCTGCCGCCGCTGCACAGGTGGGCGGCCCGGGCTCCGCCGCGGCGCTGGGCGGCCCGGCAGGTGAGGCCGGGGCGCCAGCGGTCTGCCCGCGCCGCGCGGGGAGGTCGTCGGTGCGGCGGCCGGACGCAGCCGGAACTGGCTCTGGGGACGCCCGGGTCCCCTCCCGCGGCCACTCCCGGGCCCCGCTCCCCCGGGCTCGCCCTGCGCCGCGCCCCAGGGCTGCGGCTTCGGGGCGGCCTCTCGCCTGTCCTCGCTCCGGGGGAGCCGGCGCGGCCCCCGTCGCGAGTGCGGGGGGAGTGAGGCCGTGGGGGTCGCCTGCGCCGCGCGCCGCAGGCAGCGGCCGGGCCGGACTGTGGCCACGCTGGCCGCGGGGCCCGCGTGCACTTGGGGTGCAGGGTGGACCCGTCGCCCCAGTTTGCTGTGCGGACTCTCCTGTCCTGTGTCCCGGACAGACCCCTCGCCCAGCCTGTGCCCTACGCGCACAGCACACCCTAGAGTGTGGACACTTGCTATGAAATGTGCCGGGGACTCGATGACTGCGTTTTCTATACGTTGTTAGTGCTGGAATGGTGATAACTTCGGCTGCTTGTGCTTAAAGCATTCGCGTTTTACCCGTTTCTTTTTTCCTTTATAACGCGGGGACTGAAATTACACCCCTGGCTCGCGTTATGGAGCTGCAGGGCTCTGCTGGTACAGGGTCCACTTTCAACACATCTGTTTTCACCTTCAGGCTCACCTGATGAGCCGCGGCCGCCTTCACTGCTCCTCAGGTGTTTTCACCCCAGAGCCCCTTGTTCCCCTGTTGCTATCCACACTTAATAGTAGGGCTTCCTCACTCAGGGGGTGTTGGGAGGTTTAAGAAAGCCTTATTTTTATCCAAAATCTCATGACTATATACATGTCTTAAAAAGAGAGCCCGGCCCTGGCTCAATGGATTGGGTGCTGGCCTGCGCACCAAAGGGTCAGCAGCAGTTCAATTCCCAGTCTGGGTTGTGGGCCAGGTCCCCAGGTTGGGGTGCACAAGAATCTGTACCTTGATGTTTCTGTCCCTCTCTTTCTCCCTCCCTTCCTCTCTCTCTAGAAATAAAACAAAAACAAAAGAGCCCAAAAGAATTTCTTCAAATTCTCCAGGGAGGCCCCTCTCCCTTCCCCCTCCTAAAACGAAACAGAGCACAACAAACCCTGAAAGACGGAACAGCCTGTTATCACACATTATGAAAGCTTTGCCTTTCTCAACATGTTGGTCCCATCTGACCAGTTTTGGTGATTACTCGAGTGGAACTGGACACGTTTCAAGTTGCAGCAAACACCGGTAAATTGTCCAGGATTCCGGGTGCCCTGTGTCTGACCCCACCCCTGCAGGCTCTGTCGGGCCTGCTGGGTTAGAGTGACCATGATTCAATGTTTTGTTCCCTTCCTGCTGTGCGAATGCGTGGTGACTATCCACAATACACAACAAATTTCAAAAGTAGATTCAGTCCTCTGCTAGGTTTGAATGACCATTTGTTAGTATTATTCTGGCCAGCTTTTGGAGGGTTTTAAAATTTCTTTTGTGTAAACCCCTCTGAAAAGAACAATAGCTGAATCCAAAATTCTCCTGCCAGGAAGCATTCACTAAGATTCAAATGGTGTGTGATCCCATCCCTGAGGTTGCACAGCTGCCTTTGTGCTGCTTGAACAGCAATGTTAAAATGGAATCGTTTACATTACAAAACATGCCTTGAACATATCTCTTAGAATTCCAGCATTATAAGGACCCTATGGACCATCCAGTTTTCCTAGGTCTACTGTTTGCCCCGTGAAACATCACACAGCATTTCTCAGTATTAGCTTCCAGTGTCTTCTTTCTCTAGTTTGATCTTGGAATACTCTTTACTTAAAAAAAGAAAAACATTTAATAGCACAAATACCCAGTCACTTGTAACGTTAATCTGTTTTTGCTACACAATCATTCCTTCGCCAGTTACCTGCCCTTCCAGGTGGTAGTCTCCGGGGCAGGGGCTCCAGGCTCCTGTCTGCGCCTTCACACCACCCAGGTGGCACTGGTTGAGTCCTCAGGGAGCAGCAGAAGTCAGTTTGTCCCCTAGGCTCCTTGCCACGCTGAGGAGCAGGGCCAGATGTTCACTTCTGGCACCAGTTCCCCAACTGAGGCAATCAGCAGACCTTCCCGCGCCTTAGGGTGCCCTGTGCCTGCGGTAGGAGCCTCTTCCAGGGAGGTGGGGTTCAGGGTGCCTTGCCTACCTGGTCTGCATTCTGGTGGCTCCTGAAGGACCCACTGTGTCCTGAGTGAAAATGTGTGCTGACCTTGCACTGCCGGTGCAGGGTCCTGTCACACAGGTAGTGTCACCCAGTCTTCTTCCCCACCACGGTCCCCAGGGTGCATGGCTTCACTGCTGCCCTGCACTGCTTTCTCCACCCCTCTGTACCCTGGGCCTCTTTTCCACTGCTGAGACCCTAGGTTAGCTTCCTGGGTGCTTGTCTCACAAACAAGGCCTGTGTTCCGTGCAGCAGGTGGACATTTCTAGGGTTTGGACCTACTGTTGGGCCATGACTCCTATTTCTGTCAGCATGCTTGGGCATTCAAGACAGACTGCCTGGTGATAGTAAGATTTTAAATCTTAATCTTTTTTTTTTTTAAGATTTTTTATTTATTATTTTCAGAGAAACGGGAAGGGAGAGAGGCACAGAGAGTGAGAATGAGAAACATCCATGTACGGTTGCCTTTCACCTGCCTCCAGCTACAAACCTGGCTGGAGACCTGGTTATATGCCCTGGCTGGGAATCGAATCAACGACCGTTGGGTTTGCAGGCTGGCGCCTTATCCACTGTGCCACCAGCCAGGGCCTTAAATCTTAATCTTTTATATGAGCAAATGTGTAGTGGATTAGCTCCATTTAGACTTTCCTACATTTGTAGGTATGTGAAATTCAATCCCAGTTAGGAATTTCAAAAATCTTTTAACCCTTAAAAGATGACAGTAGTTAAGGTGCAGAGCTGCTGCCGTCCCAAAACAGAGCGGCTGTGGGCTGTGCACACTTCGATCTGCAAAATGAAAATGTGACCTAGTAAAGAGCATGTGGTTTAGAAAGGTGGGTAACTTGACATAATGTCTGCTGTGTATCTCAGAAGGAAAGTATTCACTTAACTGTCTGTCTTGTCTCCTGAGTACCCGTGTGGATGTACAGGCACACGTGCTGCGCACACAGCCGGCGGGAGGCAGCCCGCGTCCAGCGCGGCTCCGCACCACGTCCCGTGCTCATCTTGTGTGTCTGCCACGATTTGCTCATGTCGTTTGAGACATTTTCATCATTACTACACTTGTGATTTGTGGCCCGTGATCTTCGGCGTCACGGCTATAGTTGTCTGGGCGCCGTGAGCTGCACCCGTGTGAGATGGGTGCTCGGGCGGCAGCTGTGATCTCGGGCTCCACTGTGTCCCCTCCCCACGGCCTCCCTGTGACCTGAGGCACAACAGGATGGAAATCAGGCCGCACATTAACCACGCAGTGGCCTCTTAAGTGTTGATGAGGGGAGAGGCTCGCGTCTCACTTACAATCAGAAGTGGGAGAGGGAGAGCTGGAGAGGAGCCGTGGAAGCGGGCGTGGGCCCGGCCTCTTGGAGCGGCTGGCGCAGCTGTGGATGTGGGGCGCGCTCTCCAAGGGACACGGACGGCAAGCGGGGCAGCAGCCTGACTGTTGACGTGGGCGGAGCGGGAGTGGTCTGCGCAGCGGACCAAAATGGCCCCAACGTTCCTTAAGCCAACCCCAGCCGCTTCAGCACCAGAAGGCCGAGCCAGGCAAGGGGCCGACAGGCTGGGTGGAGGCTGTCCCTGATGGTGGCTGTACTGCGACGGGCTTTCCAGTAGCGAGAGCAGCCGCCTGCGGGAGGACACTGCCAGCCGGGACTTACCTGCCTTCGGAGCTTCCCAGAACAGGCTGGCTCACTGGTTAGGGGCTAATGCAGCTGTGACTTAAGGTTGAAGCCTATACTCATTCACTGCGGGGGACCCCCGGCCCGCAGAGACCCCCCGGTGCCGCAGATGAAATGAACCTTGTCAGGCAGTTGCGCTGGGCAGAGAGGGCCGGCCAGTGCCTGATCGACAAAGGCTCGATGGCCCACCTCCGAAGATTTTTACTGATCACACAGGTTGGAGACTCACGTACACGCCACAGATCATGACCACAGAAGAGTACTCAAAAGAAAGGGAGTTGTTACGGTGGCCCATAGTGTTTCAGGGAGGGTGAGATTACATGTGGATGAAGGTGTAACATCTGCTGCGGGTGCAGGACACAAGTCAAGGAAGCTTAGGTCACAGGGCAGACTTCAAAGGACATATGGAATGTTCCTAAGGTCAGATTTATTCTGGGACCCTCTGGCTGGAGCATCGAGGCCTGTATGGGCCCAACTTTCCTGGCTTTCCAGTCAGGTCTTATGGGCTTGGCCGGGCCTGCACGGGGCTCCATGACCCGACACCTTCCCAGGGATACCCCAACAACTTACCTCTCAGAGGATCCTGGGGACCTTAAGAATACAGCTGGCCTGCTCTACCTGGGCTCGGTAAGCACAGCACAGCCTGCTGTCCGCACATCACGGTCCCCTGTTGAGTAGCCCACGCCCGCTGTTGAGATGCACCTCCCTGTCCAGGAGCTCCGATGGTGCCGGACAAGATGGGTAAACGTGTTCATGCCTGCTAACACGTCCACTCTGCAGCGCACGGAATAATTTTGACTTGTAAGTCTTCCTGTCTATGAAAAATACTTCGCAGGTAGCGATTCCTCTGATGGATCTAGGCCGAGCCCGTTGAAAATTTCTGGAGAAGAGTCACCGTTCTGATGTCATGAAGAACATTCACGGTTCGTGGGAAGAGGTCAGAACATCAGCGTTGGCGGGAACGTGGAGGAAGTTGATTCTTGCCTTCTCGGAGGGCTGCGGTGGGGGGAGGGGCTGCAGCTGTGGGGGCAGCACGAGAACTAGGGCCTGGCCGTGGGCTGGGGGTGGGAACCAAGTGCTGCGCCTCACGGGAGACCGTGAGTGGGTGAGCAAGGAGACGGGCCACTCCCGGCGGGATGCGGACGGGGGTTGAACCACGACAAGGGGTTTAGAATGTCACGTAAACTTAGGTGACAAAGCAGCAGCAGGGTTGGAGAGGATTGGCTCCAGTTGTCGCAGTTGGGTGGGTAAAAATCAGTTGGACAGCCTCGCGCGCTCCAGAGAAACCTGCCCTGAGGGAGGACCAGCGGGGCAGCAGAGTCCCTTGCTGTGTGATTTACAGAAACCGCCGCAGGCCCTGGCCGGTGGCTCTGGATAAGGCGCTGGCCTGCAAACCCAAAGGTCGCTGGTTCGATTCCCCAGTCAGAGCACATCACCAGGCTGCACGCCAGGTCCCCAGCTGGAGGCAGGTGAGAGACAACCACACACAGATGCTTCTCTCTGTCTCATTCTCCCTCCCTGCCCTTCTCTTTAAAAGAAGAACGAAGGAAAGTAAAGAAACCGCCATAGCCACGCATCCTCTGCCACCACCAGATCCGTCAGTGGCCATCAGCACAAGGTGACACCCTCCACCAGCAAAAGATGGCAACCTGCTGATGGCTCGGGAGACAGTGGGCATTTTTAGCAATGGAGTATTTTCCTGTTAATATGTCTTTTAAGACGCAGTGCTGCTGTGTGCTTCACAGAGGAGGGCAGAGTGTGAGCCTCACTTTACATGCACTGGGAAACCAGACCTTCATGCAGCTGTGCGCTCGCTTCATGGCAGTGGCCTGGATCCGACCCCACAGTGTCTCCAAGGGGCTCCTGCCTGAAATCTGGAGCCCAACAGACAGAAGAATTGTCTAAAGTGACATCAACGTACATGTCGTCTTGGCTCAGAGCCTTTTACCCACAATGTTTTACCAGGTGCTGTTTCCAGCCTTCCATAGTTTCATAGATCAGTGTTTTCTTCAGAAGGCGTATGTTCGAGTCACCTATAAGGGGCTTAAAGTAAGAACCAATTAGTACCCTTTCTAGTGATACTGTCTTTTAGGACGAGAGGCACATAGTGGGACAGCCACCGTGGTCGCTCCGGTTTGGAACGTCTTCCTTCCAGTTAGCACAAGCATTTTATTTGCTTTGTAAGACACTGATCTTTAGTCTCACCTGTAATCCGTGATGTAGCCCAAATCAACAAACTCACGGCCTGAGAGGGAGGTTTGGCGTTGGCTCATCATTGTTCCTGGTGTCTAGTTGGTAAACCCCTCAGGCCAGGGATCCAGCGTCCCGCCCGCTGCTGTCCCGATGAGAGGTGAGAGCATAGGTGGGTCCAGGCCTCGGCAGGTCGCTGTCCTTGAGCTCCGGCCAACTTTGTCAGGCAGCCTGAGCTGATCTTCAGGAAAGGAGGTGGGTGGGGGGTGGGGACACAGCAGCCCACTATTAGCAGCCTCCATGCAAATAACAGGTCAACGCCACATTGTTTCCAGTTTTCAAAGTGAATGGCATTTTTCTCCCTACCAATTTGTCTCCCTGCTTGTTCGGTTGAAGCAATTTAAATCCGGTTTTACCCCCAGTACCCATGAAAGGCTAGGAAAGGTGGTGGGGAAGGATGTAGGGCTAAAGGTTACATACAACCTACAGAAAGAATTTACGAGGAAGCGGTCATGCGTGCAGTGCCTGTCGAAGCGGAGAGAGTCACCAGGGCCCGTCGCGGGCTGTGGGTGCTCAGCCGTCCTGCTGGAGCGCGGGCGCGCCACCTGCTCACGTCACCACCCCCTGGTGTCCGCCACTCTGGTCCCTTTAGTTCTTTGCTGAACGTCCAGCCTTTCCTGTGGCTGAGGAGAGAAAATACAACTCCAGTTGGGATCTGGAAGTGCCTTCTGATGTTGCTCTTCCTGCTTTGCATCACGCTGGCTTCATGTGGATGGGACTTCTTTTCCGTGGGTTGAGTTTGTGCTACTTGGTCCTCGTTGTACATTTTATAAGGAGCTATGACGTAAGTGCAAGATAACTTTTTCAACTAGTGCTAGGCGAGGGGGCTACCATGTAGAACAGAGTTAGGTGTGTACCCTCAGGAGGTGTATGCAGGGAACTCACCCCAACCCACCGTGGCCCGTGGGGCCTCTCATGTTTACCCAGCACATTTAGAAACTACTCAAGGGCGTAGATGTTTGTTCCCAGGCCTGACGTCGCTGTGGGAAGGTGGGTTTGTAGGAGTTTGACAGGCTGTGTAAAAGCCCTGGCTTGGTGCTAATCGCAAAACTGGTGTTGGAACAGAGCTTTCTTAGTGTTTCACGTCATGCCACTTTTATTTAAATCTGCGTCAAACGCTAATGTTTGTTCTGGCACAAGAGGGCCTCATGCCTCGTTGGGAGAATTAAGCTAGTACCTGTCAACCACTGTTGTGTTTTTATGCTGAAATAACCCAAATGCACCGGAATTTCTTCCTGGTTCTTGAGAGGGGCGCTCACGAGGAGCCCTTGCCCGGCCGGGGGATCGCGTTCCTGTGTTTGAAGCTGTGCGCAGACAGGGCAGCCGATCTTGAGGCCGCGTCTGCTGTACAGGATGCAGCGTTTGTAACGCGGGCTCCGTGTGTTGCAGGATCGGGACGGCCGCGCTGGCCGTGCAGGTGGTGGGCAGCAACTGGCCGAAGCCGCACTACACCTTGCTCATCACGGGCCTGTGCCGCTTCCGGATCCTCCAGGTCCTAAAGGAGAAGCCGTACCCCGTCGCCGAGGTGGAGCAGCTGGACCGGCTGGAGGAGTTTCCCAGCACCCGTGAGACCAGGGAGGAGCTGGGGGAGCTGTCGGAGCAGTTCTACAAATACGCGGTGCAGGTGAGCGGCTCCCTCCGCCCTCTGTCGCCGGGAGAGACGAGTGTGTCGGGCGGTGAACCTTCACCGCAGCACGTGTGACGTGACCGGAGAATGTTAACTACCGTTGGCTTGGCTCTGGGATTATACCTCAATCGTTCTAGACGTATCAGCCAACCCTTTCTAGAATTTTTCCAAAAAGCATTTCTGGAATTTTTCTTATGATATCCAGTGTCTCCAAACCAGGTAAATAGTGAAAATAAGTAACTTCAAAAATTAAGATACTGCTGTTTGTCACTAGATCATCTAGGCACCCAGGTACGTAAGCTCCGTTGGCCCAGATACTGCAGTGACACTGCCCCGTAGTGACTGGAAGGCCAGGCGTGCGGCAGGCTGGTTCTGAGTTAGGGGCCCAGGCGGGCTAGAGGTCAGCCTCAGGCAGGCTTCCCGTTGCCGACCTGCCCACGGCCAGCAGCCGGGCTAACGGAACCTCGTCGCCTTGGTGGTGTTGGGGGCGCGGCTGTGAACGCTGCACGGTGCTGTCTGCCCGCTCAGACCGCACTGCGATTGGGTCAGAAAATGCCCTGTTCTCAGGAACTCGGCCACGCGGCCTGCAGCTTACTCTGCAGCATTTCACAGTAATGATGTGTGTGTGTGCACGAGTGTGAGTACGCGTGTGTGAGTGTGTGCAGGTGGAAGGAGGGAAAGCAGCTGTAGCAAGATGTTAGTAATTGGTGAACCTGGGTGACGGGTGTATAGTTTTTTTGAACCGTTACTGTTCTTCTGTCCGACCGACATTTTGGAAGTGCCTCTTTTGCTGAGACCTGTAAAACCCCTGCAGCATAACGATCGCTTATCTTTCAAAAACAAAGACTGAGGCCCAAGCACACCCCCGGGTGGCAGGCTGACGTCTGAAATTCAGAGACAGCACCGGTGTCTTTCCCCCGCAGCTGGTGGAGATGTTGGACATGTCCGTCCCCGCGGTGGCGAAGCTGAGGAGGCTGTTAGACAGTCTTCCGAGGGAAGCCCTGCCCGACATTCTGACCTCGATCATCCGCACAAGCAACAAAGAGAAGCTCCAGGTAGGGTCCCCTTCCTGAACTCGGGCTCCGCCGCTCTTTGTTCGGATCGCGATAGGGGTGCGCTGGGCCTTCAGGTGAGCGCGACCCGAGGCTCCTCGCTGCAGTCAGACGGGCTTTAGAAGTGACGGCGTTTGTTCGCATTGTCAGTGCTAGGAGTGCGTCGATGGAGGGAAGAAGTTGGAGCAGAGAATAATAACAAAGGCAGGTATTTAACCTAAATACATAAATAAACTTTGTCTTCTATTTAAGCATGTGGAGGCATAATGTGTGCATTGTGTGGGGTGTGTTTTACACAAACCACAGTTAGGATGTCTTATCTATAATTTTCAGTTTCAATTTCTTTAAAGTGAAATGAGTTTTAAAGACACTTCGATAATAATACAAATATAAAACCTTAGATTTACATTTTCCCCTCAATCGTAAAAGTTCTCTTTCGAACTTCTAGTATTTTTTAGCAGTGTGGTTTTTGGAATCATCCTAGAACATTGAAGCACGTTTTCATTGAAACAAACCTCTGTACTTCGTCCGTTTATTCAACACTTAAACCCAACAGTTGGAGTAGCAAGTGCCACGAATGCAAACAGGCCGCACACAGCACAGGGTTGGTTCCGCAGGGAGGGGCGGGGGGGCCGGAACACCAGGCACGTGGGACGTGTGCCGCTTCCGCTGAGAGTGGGCGCTGGTCACCCAGACATCCTGGCGGCGGAGCGCGGTCAACAGCTTCTAGTCTCTGCGTGTGACACTCCTAGTTCGAGCCTAGAATGTGTTTAGACCTAACATCTAGACACATTCTAGGCTGTAAGAGGATAATTCCCAGGAAGAGTGGGCGTAAAATGTGTTTTGTTCCTGCTATAATGGTACCAATGGCTCCATTTAAATGGGAATCTCGATTCACTTGGCTTGTCCAGTTAGGCTCTATCGTCCACGTCCAGCAGCCGGGCTGACGGAACCTCGTTGCCTTGGTGGTGGTGGGGGTGCGGCTGGGAACGCTGCACGGTGCTGTCTGCCCGCTCAGACCGCCCGCTGCTGCAGCGGGGGGCCGCTAACCACCCGGCTCCCTTAGATTCTAGATGCTGTGAGCCTGGAGGAGCGGTTCAAGGTGACCATCCCGCTGCTTGTCAGACAGATCGAAGGCCTGAAGCTGCTCCAGAAAACCAGGAAACACAAGCAGGAGGACGAGAAGCGGGCAAGTATTCCTCATGTCCGTCTCCTCAGGGTCCCCGGTGCTCTTACGCGAGAGCAGCGTCAGTTACTGCGAAGAGGAATAAAGAAATGAACGAAGAAGGAAGGGTTCATTGTCTTTTGCCGTCAAGCTATTGATAAAATGTTCAGTTTCAGTGTCTTCCCCTCTTGTCCTTCTCATGCCTGAATCTTATTTTCTAGCACGTAAACGTTTTCTTATTCTCTGCTTTTGTTTTGGTAACCCTCAGCAAGGAATGATGGGCTCAGCCGTCTCCTCTTTGCCAAACATCGTGCGGTGTTTCCAGTGTTTCCTCTAGTTTAAAAACAGGCACGTGCCTACTCTGAGCACCTGAGCACGATCGTTTTACGGGCTGTAACACGCAGGAAAGACTGCAGAGCTGTGCCCTGTGAGGACGGCCCCGCCCGCTGGGCCAGGCCTGGCTGCGTTTTCCTACCTCCTGCGAGGTTCCCCTCATTGAGTGGGACTGGGACTCTCCCGTCCCCCACACTTTGGTCCGAGTCCTCCATGGTTTCCTAAGTACCACTTCCTGTTTAGTTTTCCTTCAGTTGATTTTTAAAAGCACGTAACTCTCTAACCCACGTGTGATTGACAGTGCCGTGAAGGAGGTGAAGATAGTACTTGCCTTCCCCACCCCCACCCCCGCAAACCGCTTCATGGGGCACAACAGCACCCGCGAGCGCGGGGACTCCTCCACCCTCTGTCCTGCCGTGGGGGTCTGGCTCCCAGCCTGGAGCTGCTGATGTGCTGATGCTGTGGCATCAGGCCAGAGGTCGCATCAGGAACCCTGCCTGGTGGCCAGGCAGGAGCAGGAGCGCTCTCTGCGAGCTGTCGGGGTGGGGTGAGTGGCGGAGAGGAGAGGAGAGGCACAGAGTGACGGTCACAGCGTCAAGTGCAGGCTTGCCACCGTGGGACTGGGAGAAGCAGGCTTGTGGGCCCAGCAGAAGGAGGGTGAGACGCCCTCTGGTGGCGTCCTCCTGGCACTAGGCCACTGAAAGCAGACAACACCGCAAACGGAATTATTTCCAGCCCAAGATCAGGCCATTAACTCCGTTCCTCATCTGGTGCAGAAGGAAAGGCAGGGCATGCGTGCCATTGAGAGACAGGAAACTGTAGCTTGCTACCAATAAATGTCACCATGACCTAAAAAGAGATTGTTCAGAGTTGCTGCAGAAAGTAATTAAACGAGGACAGTTATTTGAAAGGAGAGGAAACGTAGGGTCATATTTGGGGTTGGTCGGACTGTCACTACTGCCCTCGCGTGTGCGTGCGCCCGGGCTAGCCGTGTGAGGGCCAGTCTACGGGGGCGGAGACACCGGCTGAGAGACGTTCACTCGCACCCGTTGGAGCTGGGCAGCTGGGAACGTCCTTGCCGTGGGTGTCGACATGGGATTCACGCCTCCTTTCTCCCGTAGGTGATAGCGATCCGCCCCATTCGGAGACTCACGCACTTCCCTGGCACTTTGGAAGATGAGGAGGAGGAGGAAGATAACGATGATGTTGTCATGCTAGAGAAAAAAATACGAACCTCCAGTATGCCAGAGCAGGCCCACAAGGTCTGCGTCAAAGAGATCAAAAGGTAGGTGGCCGCAGCCCTCCCTGCCCTGCGCTGGCCTTCGCCTGCCAGTGGTGAGGGGTGGTGAGAAGTGTCACCATGGCCACAGGTCTGCAGCTGTGCGTCCCCGGCTAGAAGCTGAGTCGTTGATTTCCTAGGCTCTGGGCTTTCCCCGTGTCTGTTCAGTGTAAGCAGAGACCACACTTTCTGCCTTGTCTTCGCGTTGTCAGCTCTTACTTCCTGAGTCCCCAGCTCTCGGGGTAAAGTTGGGGTCTGTGGCGCTTTTCTTCTGCGTTCCTCCCACCTGGCCCTTACAGCGCCCTTCCTGCTCCTGAGTTCACCCCCTGCCCTAATCCCTGCCTGACACTTCAGTGCGGGTGATGCAGCCCTCCCCCCCGACAGGGGCTGTCACCTCTAACATGTGCTCACTGTCCTGGAGGTCAGGCTGCACTGCATGCAGACAGAGCACACGCATGTCTGCCTGCTCCGTACTGTGTCCTTTCCCAGCCACAGTTCCCTCCACGGGCAGGAGCCGCCCCTTCTCTTTGGACAGGATAAAGTACAGGGCACGGGTGGGTTGTGTTTTCTGGGTCCTTGTAACGTCATCACTGTATTTTATTTCCTTTTCTTATTGAATTACAATAGACCTGAGGAAAGTTTTGGTTTTCTGAGGCTCACAGTGAAGAACGTAAGTGTAGTGGAGGACATTTCATGTCGACACCCCTTGTGAACAGACCCAGCTAGCACTGTTAACGGAGCGGCACTCGGTGTTAAGTAGCTGGTGCTGACTCGGCTCTGGTCTCACGGGGGGTCAGCGTGGGTGGCGCGAGACACGAGGTGCTGCCACTGATTCGGCCACATTTCACGGACGGATCCGATGCGGGTTCCGCACTCTCCCGCAGCCTGCAGGCAGCGCTTTAGTTGGTCCTGGGAGCGCCCTTGGTTTTGCGAGGTGCCCTCAAGATAAGTGTCTTGTCACCTGGGTGTTTCAGGTCCGTTTAACCCAGTACATACCGCAGATCTGGCCAAGAAATGGAGGTAAGCCGATTGTTCTGATTTGAGGGGGTTCTCTGTTCTTGAACATGTTTGCTATGTGTTCCTTCCCCGCAGACTCAAAAAAATGCCGCAGTCAATGCCTGAGTATGCGCTGACGAGAAATTACCTGGAGCTCATGGTGGAGCTTCCGTGGAACAAAAGCACAACCGGTGAGCCAGTGAGCCCGGCCTGCGGCAGCTGGCCATCACTCAGAGCCACGGGCTCTGCCGGACACGCGTCCTCTTGCGTCAGTTACTCAGACGCACCTCCTGTCACCTAGCGCTTGGGGTCGGACGGGAAAAAACGGTGCCCGAAAAGTCCCTGCGCCTGATTTTAGAGAAACCAGGGTTTTCTGTGGCCAGTGAAATGCATGTTTCTTGGTACGGGCCGGTTCAGGCCTTCCCTTAACTCCTGCGGTGCTCCCTGCCGTGGTGATGTCGTAAACGTACGAATAACCTAACACCAACTCAGCTCTGCGATACCCAGAATAAGTCCCACTGGGACATTTTACCATTTAGACACGCACGGTGAGACTGTGCTGGGGTTTCCTTTCATGTTCCTCCCACCAGGTTCTGGTGTCAGGTTAGTGCTGTAAAAACGGGGAACTTTTGGTCCAACCTCCATTCCTGGTTATTGGCTGTGTTCCGAACGAAGCCTAATCGCTCAGCCAGGACTTTCACTGAAATCAATGGTATCTCATTAAATCCTGTGTTGCTGCTTGGCTAGGGGTTTATAGACTGTCTTGGGAACTAAACAGTTATTTTTTTTTTAAGTTTTTTTCTTTTTATTTTTTAAAAAAGATTTTATCTTTAGAGAGAGCTGTAGGGAAAGAGGCAGAGAGGGAGAGGGACGTGAATGTATGGTTGCCTTTCACCTGCCTCCAGCCATGAACCTGGCTGGAGACCTGGCTTGCAACCTGGTTCTGTGCCCTGGCTGGGAATCGAACCAGCGACCTTTGGGTTTGCAGGCCAGTGCCTTGTCCACTGTGTCACCAGCCAGGGCTAAACGGTTACTTAAGGACAATTTCCTCCTGAATGAAAAACACAAGCAAGTTCTAGAAAACTGGCGGAAAGGCTGGAGTTGTGTAGTTTCTCTCAGCCTGTCCGTACACTGGGGGCAGGTGGCTGGGGGATTACCCCTAGGCTGCCCCAGCAGGGCTTTCCTGACCTGGGGCTCAGGCTGAGCATTTTAAGTCCAGGAAGCCTCCCAACTCAGTCTGGTGACCCTGCCATCTGAGAACCAGGGTGAGTCTTTATGTCGTAGTGGTTTTGTCCCTTCACTTCTGTTTACGGAAGATGAGCCGATGGAAAGATTTCAGGGGAAAGTGGAGGTTTAGTTGAAAGACGCCCTGGGAAGACTGTGTTGTAGCTGGAAAGGTTGCAGATGACCTCGGCGCTCCGCAGCAGGACGTTAGCTGAGTGAGTGGGGACACTTCAGTGACAGGATGTTACGTAGCCACTCAGGTGTTACTGAGAAATACATCTGATGCTGAAAGATGTTCATAACATACCAAGTAAAAAACATTTCACAGAGCCTGAAGGCCTCATAAAATTGCCATTTTGAAAAGCGGGCACGTAAGGTGCACACACAGACCCGGAACACCTGCCAAAGTGAAGGCAGTGATGCGTTGAGAGCCTGGGCAACTACTTATTTTTATTAATGTCAGGTTTTCTGGAGTGAGCATACGTGACAGAATAAGGAAAAAAAACACTTGAAAAGGAACAAATGTCAGCACAGAGTATGTAGGTGTTGTCTCCATGGGGATAACGTATATCTGAAAAAATTTTCCAATGACATGAGGGTTAACTCCTGGAGTTTTTGTGCAGTGCCTGCTATTTCTGTAGATACTGAATTTTCTTAGACACACACACAGGCACAACTTTGGGTCCTCCCGAAAGACATCTGGAAGGATCCAAGTCTGTTCTTGGGTCACCTCCTTTTTTCTCAAAATGCTTGGACTCTTGCTGGCTGTTACAGGAGCTTTTCCATTTAAAACTCCCGCGAGCTCACCTCCTGGGTGTTGGGTCCTTCCCCAGACCGGCTGGACATCCGCGCGGCCCGTGCCCTGCTGGACAATGACCACTATGCCATGGAGAAGCTGAAGAAGCGGGTGCTGGAGTACCTGGCGGTCCGGCAGCTGAAGAACAACCTGAAGGGCCCCATCCTGTGCTTCGTCGGCCCTCCTGGGGTCGGGAAGACGAGCGTAGGGAGGTCTGTGGCCAAGACGCTGGGGCGCGAGTTCCACAGGATCGCGCTTGGAGGGGTGTGCGACCAGTCCGACATCCGGGGACACAGGTGGGCTTTCCTCCCCGCCCACTTTGCGGCTCTGCCCTGCGCTGCCCGCAGCTGACGCTGGCTTTTTGCTGGAAGCGTAGTTGTGGGGTGCTGCATGCGGGGAGCCCCGCGGTGCCCCTCGGCTCTCTGGAGTCTCACTTGCGTGCGGTCGCAGGTTAGCTGTGATCAGGCGTCTCGGTGCCCGTGCACCCTCTGGCCTTTATAAGTCATGGCCGGGGCTGGAGGCGAACGAGGAAGTGTAGCTTGGGGAGGACAGGAGGAGGGCCCTGGTGCCACGGCCGCGTTGGCAGTTCACACTTGCTTTGAAGAAGGCCACTGTGCAGGGGTGCGAGCTATACGGAGAGATCAGGACCGTCGTGGAGGCCTGACCTGGCATTCCTGACTCTGTTCCTGTAAAGATACATTAAACTCTAAGAATTAAGCGATTAGTCTGACAGGCTGGAATCTGAGTTGCCTGTTAATTCCTTGCTGGGATCGGCAGCAGCTTTGGGGCGGCGTCCAGTGCGCTAGGAGAGCCTGCGTCTGGTGCACGTGCTGGGGCCACATGCCTGTCGCGTGTGCTCATCGAGGAACGCGGTGCCCTGCACGCTGAAGCTGGAGGATGTTGTGTCCGTTAAACTGCAATTTAACTTCCAAAGTAATAAAACTGAAAAGAAAGCTTCTGCCCTCAAGATAGAACCTCAGTCACGTGGTGGTCAGAGGGCCCAGGCTCTAAGCGAGGCCGGCGCATGTCTGGCCAGCAGGGACAGCGTCTGCGGCCAGACTGGGGGACCAGCAGGTTGCGGGGTGAGTGAGCAGGAAACCTGGCTTGTGGGAGAGAGTAGGGTGCCCTTGTGACGTTTATTTCCCATTCATCTGTTCACAAGATCACTGGCCTTAGGCCAGGATACGAAATTTCAGAACATTGCCTGAAAAATGGTTCTTTTTATTCTTTTTTATTCGCTTACTTACAAGGCTTATGCGTTACAGAAAACTTACTCTAAGATTTTAGTAAGCAACGAGGCAGCAGTTTTAGTCGGAACGAATTGGGATCATCCTGGCCATTTCCAGCGGTGTTTTTGGTTCCCAGACTGTCTTGTTCTCACTTGGGCCACCAGAGGCCGCGGTTGGCTTTTGTAAAGAATTGGCGTCTTGGGCCAGTTTTGGAGAAGCTGGATCCAAGGGCCTGAATCTTCTTATTCCAGCTACAGAGCTTTTGGGAGGTTGTCCTCGTTCAGATGATTTGGTTCAGGCAGTTGTTCTGGTTTAGTTCTTCCTTTTGTGACCTTGAACATGGCATTGTGTGCCTGATGCCCACGAGGGAACGTGTGTGCGCAGTCACTGTCATGAAATTAATGTCACGGGCACGTGGAAAGTAATGTTGATCTGACTAAACACCGGCCCACTGACGTCTTCCTGTTATTCTGAGGGGTTCAAGGGAGGACAGTCGTGTGTTTTTGCTCCACGTGAACTAACGTAGCTTCTCAGCCTCCTCTACACTCTTCCTTGGGTTTCTCTCCACTGGGACTGGAACTCTGCCTTCTTTTGTCAGCCACGGAGCCTGTTCCCACCCTGAGTCTTTACAACCTTTTTATATTTAAATAATAGATTTAAAGATTTTAAATCAGTTTATAGAAATTAAATATAAAGTCACTTCTTTTCAGATGAAGTCTTATGAAATCATGTCTGGGTAAGAATCTGTTTTCCATTAGCCGTTGCTTGGTGAAACATCCGATTCTTATGCCAGGCCTCAGGTTATTGTTCATATTAACTCTTTGGAAACAGTTTACCAGCCGTACATCAGATCATAAAGTTGCATCATCTCAGGGAACCCCAAGCACGTGCGGAGTGCAAGCTCGGTAGAGTCTCACACAGCACGAGTGGTCTCCCTCCATGCCGCTTCGGCTGCAGCTGACCGGGACAGGCGCCCCTAAGTGCTTTGTGCATTTGAGGAAGATTGAAGTGTGATTATGTTGTGCAGGAATCGCTACATTGGCATCTCACTCATATGCCAAAGGTACCTGTAAACTGCCTTCTGCATTCACTCAGCGAGTTGTATGCTACCTTACCTTCTGGCAAGAGATCTTCCCTGTGGCGGGTGGGCTCCGTGATGACCACTGTCTCCTTGGCTTGACCACCAGACTAGTGGCGCACATGGGGTCACAAGCCACTGAGCACGGGGGGTGCACGAGCAGGCACTTGGAGGGGCTGCTTCCAGGAGCCAGGTGTTGGCCTGGGCCGTCAACTTTGGTTCCCTGATCCCTGCTTCTGCCCTGTTCCGGGAAACCAGAATGGACTTTCAGCAGCAGTTGCCGATGAAAACTACAGTCACGTTTATTGAAAGCACTTACGACCAGACTTAGGTAGTCAGAGTCTGTTTCTGAGGCGTCCCAGGGCTTTGCTGCGTGACGGTGACAACTGGGCGACGTTTCCCAAGCTGCTTTCTGACCAGCACTGTTCTTGCCTCCCCGCCCCGCGCCCCTCAGACGCACCTACGTCGGCAGCATGCCCGGCCGTGTCATCAACGGCCTGAAGACGGTCGGGGTGAACAACCCCGTGTTCCTGCTGGACGAGGTGGACAAGCTGGGCAAGAGCCTGCAGGGGGACCCCGCGGCAGCACTGCTCGAGGTGAGAAGGGTTCCCGCCCAGCGTCTGTGTCCCAGGTGTGGGAACCACGTGTGTAGTCGCAGGAAACAGTCTGCTGCAGACCAAGTCAGAAGCAGGTTGATTCCTAAGTGTAAGTGCTTTACGGAGTTCTCTTTCAAATAGTTCTCATTTTTTCCCTGTTTGCTTTTATCAGATACTTTATTGAAACTTGATACATGCTTATTGTTTAGAGATGACTGATTCTACCCGGTTATTACAAACAAGAGCCCCAGGTCTCTTCCTGCTCGGGGTCCCCTTGTGCCGCTGTGCTCTTTGGCCTCGGGGCTCGGCCGTGAGCTGCATTTCCATGTGCCACGGGGGCATTGGAGAAGGCGAGGGTCCCGTGTGCCTCCCTCCCTCTGCCCGTCCTGTGCCGCTCTTGTGCCTGTCTCCCAGGATAAGTTTTACCCCGGTTTTAACTCGCTGTTTACATTTTTATACTTACGTATGTGATTTTCACACCTGAGCCATGCAGTAAAATCACTTTTTCTTCTCTTCCTTTCTTTCTGTTTGTATTTAACATTTTTTGAGTTGATCATGGTTCTGCTGCTTTTGTTAACTTTCACCAGCTGTCTAGTTTACTTTTTGCCAAGTTCAGACCCCCTGTGCTCTATCACGTCGTCTTTTGTGCCCTTCGCGTCTGAACTAGGTGTCTCCCCTCTGGCCCCAGGGGTCCTCCCGGGCCCTCCCTGCCTCCACCTGCCAGCCACATGTGCAACTTCCTGTTTCCTGCCTCTGTGTCTTCCTCTTTCTGTGTGTGCTCCACTCTCCTGGCCTAACCCCCCCCCTTGTTTCCTGAGGAAGCTTGCCTGGCTGGTCGGTGCTTTTCGATTGTGCTTATCTGGTCGTGTCTTGCTGTTTCCCTCCTGGCTGACTGGTAATTTGACTGTGGTGATGTATATGAAAATGCATCGTGTAGGGGAACCTCTGTCGTGATTGGAGATGCGGTATCTCCAAGCCGCCTCTCCTCCCACTGCCCTCGGGGGGCTCTGGCCAGTTGTCCAGCCGGAGTCCAGCCTGAACCCAGTCCCGGCCCTGCTCGGTCTGTAGAGCCCATGCCGGGTCAGTGGGAAAACAAAACAATAAAAAACAAGCAGCAGCAGCAGCAAGACAAGCATCCGAGGGAGATAGACAGTAATTGTGGCTGATTTTCAAGTTCTGATTCTTCCCCTGCAGTTGCTCTTTAGACCCTTGAGTGGGTTTTCATTTAAATTATTGCATCTCTCATGGAAATGAGTATCTTAGGATCTCTATTTGCTTTGTAATTCCTTTCTGATCGTCTGTATTTGTTAGGGCACCATTCTCATAGTCTTCCATACTTCTTTAGACACAGGTTCCTTCGGTGTTTGTTTTTCAGTTGTGGTAAAATACGGGTGACAAGATTTGCCACGTAACCACTTTTAAGTGTCAGACACAGTGGTGCTAGGTGCATTCACCTGGTGACACAGCCAGTCTGCCGCCCCTTTTCATTTCGCAAAGTGCCCCCTGCCCTCTGCCCCGGGAGCTCCCTCCCTCCTGCTTCTCGTAGTTTGACTCATCTGTGCGCTCTGTGTGAGTGGAATCCTAGTGTCTGTCCTCCTGTAACTGGCTTATTTCACTTCGCATAATGTCTTTGGGTTCAGCCCAGTAGTAGCTTAGTTTTGGTGGTTTTTAAAAATGTATTTACAATAGCTGATTTAGATTCTTTGTAGAAATCTGCATCTGGGCTTTGTTTCTTCGTGTGTCATGTAACTCTTGGTTGTAACTGAATGTGTGAAGTGTTGCCGTTATACTTAAATAATAACACAAGCATGTCCTAGGAGCTACTGTGGCTGTTTGTTAGCGATCTAGCTCCCTGCCCTCATCCTGTGAGGTTTGTCTTCTCTGCCGTGCGTGGCCCCGAATGCGGCTCACCCCGCGCAGCGGCCCCGCCGCGTCAGGAGCACATGGGCAGGGGTGGCGGCTGAGCCCTCGCTGCTGCTCTCCCACGCCCTCCGGCACTGCTGCGGTGAGGTGAGCCCTGGCCCTTCCCGGTCGGCCGCCTCCAGCCCTGCGCTTCCTGAGCTTCCCGAACACCCCGGGAGTATCCCAGTCCCCAGTTTTCCTTTGAAGCTTTGTGCCGGGCCTCTCGTGAGCCCCAGGCAGCTGCCGTCGCTGCCTGAGGAGGCTGAAGGTTTCAATAGCTGCTGCTGGTCGTTCTGACGAATGCCCGGGGGTAGCAGGCCTGTTCCAAAAGGCACCCTGAGCCTGGCGAACCCCAGGATAGAGCTTTTCTGAGGAACCTCCAGACGGGTCAGGCATTGGCGGTTCCCTGGAGATGGGGCCCTGGGGCGCCCCCGTCCAACTCCCCTTGCAGCGCTGACCGGGCTCCCCCGGGGTGGGGGCGTGGAGCCCAGCGAGGACACCTCCGCAGGGCTGACGGCGGCTCCTGGAACGCAGCCGTCTTCCCTCATAACCCTTCTCAGACTGTTGAGGTTCATTTCCTACGATCCTGACAAAGTTGGTGGTGGCAGCTTGTGGTGTTCTCGCTGCTTTTGCGGAGGGGCTGGTCCTCAGAATCCCTGCCCCCGCTCCCCAGGAGAGCGCCTTCTGCCTGGAGTTCCAGTTCGGAGCTCGGGGTCCCCTGCTTCCTCCTGCTCCTCTGACCTGTGATGCCCGTTGTGCAGGGGCATGTGTTTCCAGGTCGCCTCTTTCAGGGTTGGTTGTAGGTTGTAGTTTGAGGCCTAAATTTGCTAAGGTCTCTTTGTTGTCTGCACAGTCATCTCCGTATGTTGAGCTCACATAGCCCATCAGTGAAAAATTTTGAAAACACATCCTATGTACATGTGTACATATGTACATAATAAGGACATATCAGCCTCCCAAGGCTGCCACCACCAAATACCACAGACTAGGCGGCTTAAAAAGCACACAGCCATGTACTCTGTCTCAGTTCTGGAGGCTGAAAGTCCAAGGTCAGGGTGCCGGCAGGATCGATTTCTCCTCAGGCCTCTCCATTAACCTTTGTACCACTGTGCTTGTGTTACGTGCCTGCTTATGTAACACACGGGACACAGTTTACGAGGCAAGGAACTATTTCTAGTGAAAACGGTGTGTTCTAATTAGATAAGTACATTGGGATTGCTGGCTATTTTAATCATCTTGCTTCCGGTTTGAAGAGGTATGTGCACCTGCTGATGTCTGTACTGATGCAGTGAAGGTGGCGGCGGGCAAGAGTCGGAGCACGTGGCGGCCCTGCGACTGGGGGGCCTGCGCTGTGGGGAATACAGCGGCCAGCCCACTCTTGTTCGGCATTTTCCTGTCTGTCGCCAACTTGTTACCAGACTCTCTGAGAAATAGGCTAATTGTCATTTTACCTGTGAGCTAAGAATTTCAAAATGCAGAGCACATGTGCTTTAGACGCCCACAGCAGCGGGAGAGGGTGTGTCAGGAAAACCAGATACGGCCACCCAGCAAGTCATGGAGAGACAGGCTTGAGAGTAACATCGAAAGGGTAATGTTTGCATTTTTGTGCGTTTCTGTTGTCAAGAAAGGTCAACACTGAACACGTTTCACTTTTGAAATAGGATTTAGAAAGTGGGGCGTGTGAGGCATCGTGCCCAGGTGTCCGCGTGGCCCACGGCCGGCCGGCTGCAGCTCACGCGTGCCGTTCCCCCCCCCCCCCCCCGTAGGTGCTGGACCCAGAACAAAACCACAACTTCACGGATCATTATCTGAATGTGGCCTTTGACCTTTCCCAAGTGCTTTTCATAGCGACTGCGAACACCACGGCTACTATCCCCGCGGCCCTGCTGGACAGGATGGAGGTCATTCAGGTGCCAGGTACCCGACTTGCTCACAGCGTCGTTCTGTGATGTTTCTTGCCATTCTGAGCATAGATGACCCTTCAAACCTGGCTGAGCTGTGGCGCTGTCGGTAAAAAGCTGATTTGCATGATCTCAGGTTCCGAGAATTGGGTGCGTTTGCTTTAATGGTGGCAGATAAGAGCATCAGGAGTACATTTGGCACAATAATTTTAGGTTGAACTTAAAGAATGATCATGCTTCATAAAAAAGGAAACAAGACATTCTTCTTGGAAGCAATTTCTAAAATTATGGGCAAAAATAATTCTTCAAAATAAGCCTCTAAAAACCAAAAACAGATCAGTCTAGCTTCCTGTTTATCAGATTTTGAAGCTTTTACCATCTGTTCTCATTAAGTGAGTAAGAGGCAGGTCACGGAGAGTACCTGAGCTCTCCCTCGACTAGACCTGGCCTTTTACATGCAAGCACAGGGTGCTTTTTTCCTCTTTTTAGTTGGATCAGTTGAGTAGTTTTTAGTTTGTTTTTACCGTGTTTCCTTTCACTAGAGCATGGAAAAGTCTTCTAATTATTAACAGTAAAAAAATCCCAGTGTTATCCCCTCAAATTGCTCAGAATTATTTTTCCCTAGAAGATAGCCAATACCAGTGGGTATTTGTTAAGATGAAAATAGATTCTAAATTTAGTCTGGCATATATATTTCATATTAACCTGAAATAATTTTTACTATAAAGTGAATGATGATTGGATTTTTTAGTTGTCCGTGAGCCCTGTCAGTTCTTATAAATAATAAAGTAAAAACTCGAATTTGAGCTACGGAGGTAATTATCTCTAAGGTTTGAAATGTTTTCCCCCTCTTTGAGAGAGAGGTCATTTAATCAGAAGACTGAAATACTGTGCTGAGTAAATGCTTGTTCTGTTGGGGGAAAGGTTGGATGTCTCCACAGGGGTTGATTGGAGACTCAGTTTCTTTATTCTGGCCGCATCTCAGCTGAAGTAAGAGTTAATTCATCTGAAAGCGCTCGGGCTGGGCCATGTGAGTAACCGCAGAGCCCACCCCCCAGGGTACACACAGGAAGAGAAGGTCGAGATCGCGCACCGGCACCTGATCCCCAAGCAGCTGGAGCAGCACGGGCTGACCCCGCAGCAGCTGCAGATCCCCCAGGTGACCACGCTGGACATCATCACCAGGTGAGGCCGCTCCCGGGGCTCTGGGGGCCCAGCCTGGCAGAGCCACTTCGCCGCCCAGGCCTTTCTCTCCCGCGGATTCCCAGCACGCGGTTCCTCAGCTGTTGGTTTGCACGAGGCCCTGCGTCAGGCGGCCTTTGTTAGGGGTGGCATTGAGGGTCCCTTCACAGCAGAGGACTCCCCTTGAGCCAGAATTTTGACTTTTCTACAGTAGCAGTGTAAGGGATTCCCTTGATAACTTAAGAACCAAAAACATGGATAATGTTGAGACTCCTTTTACAGATTTTTTTTTTTTAAAAGATCCATAATTATTATTTCCAGAGAGAGGGGAAGGAGAGAGGCAGAGAGGGAGAGAGACATCCATGTGTGGTTGCCTTTCACCTGCCTCCAGCTACACACCTGGCTGGAGACCCTGCTTACAACCTGATTATGTGCCCTGGCTGGGAACCGAACCAGCGACCTTTGGGTTTGTAGGCCGGCGCCTTATCCACTGAGCCACCAGCCAGGGCACGTTGATTTCCTTAGTCTGGCTGGATTCTTCCATGGTGGCAGCTCAAGATTGGAAGCTTCTGTACGTTCTTCTTCCTGTTGCACTTAAGAGTTTCTTAACATCTGTAGTTCTTCATATGAATTTCTGCTGAGCTTGGCCTATACCATTCTACATTCATAGGGTTGAATTTTTTTTTCCACCTCAGCGTGGGAAGGAGGAAAAGACTCAGCCAAGTCAGGTTGAGTTTTTTTTAAGCCTCAAATGTAGGAGTTTGCGATTTGTGTGTATTTTATTGTTAGCGTCAGCGACCGATGCGGCGCACGGATTTCCACCTGCTGAGCACTGGGCATCAGTTTCCATCCCCTGAAGGCTGGCATCGAGCCCCTTCCTTCCAAGTCATGGTGGGGAAGGAGCCAGTCGTAATGTGGCGCTGGCGACGCTTTGCGTCCTTTGTTGACGTGGCCCCGTGGGTACCAGCCCCTCCCCAGTGGTGCTCAGAGCGCCTGGAAGTCAGCGTTTCCTGGCTGCTGTCGTCCTCGTCACCCTATGACCGCGGCCCAGTTGGTCCACCCCTCGGGCTGGCCTCCCGGGAGCGCCCCAGCTCCCCTCCTGGCCTGTGTCCTGGCCGCGCAAGCGGAGCCCGCCAGAGGGTTGTCTGGGAGGCGACGCTGGGTTTGGTTTTGTTTTTACGTGTTGGTGTGTTTTCTGTTTAGATGCCCGTTTTCCTGCCCACTGGGGACCGTGCGGCTGTGCACTGCAGCCTCCTGTCCTTGTGATGGAGTGCACGTCACTGTCCGTGTTTAGGCGACAGCGTTTGTCTTTTCTCAGAACCTTAGAAACCTGCTCCCCTGAAGTCTGGTCTATACGACCACCACCCAAACCCGGTCTCCACATAAAACTGCGCTCTGTACCCCTCCCGCCTGCATAGATCCGCCCAGCGCTGTGTGGCGACTGTGAAGGGGCTTAGGGATTTGTCGAACATGGAGGTGTTTTCAAACTGCTCTGCCTGAGCATATTTAGTGTCTCACACAAAGGCAAATGCTGACGTCACTTAGCACTCGTACTTCAGAAGTCTCTGCAGTGAAAATAAATGGAATAGCAGTGATCTGCAGTTTCTAGTAAACACAAGATTTCTATCTCAGATTACTTCTTGCTTTAATGAGAAAGAAGTTGTGTCCTTGGATTTTTTCCAGCAATACTTGAGATATAAGAAGTTGATCTGGCATTTTCTTAGACTGCCTGATGTTGTTTAAGAAAGCACTTACACGTACCCCACCCGGGGAAGACGACCTACTATGCGCTGCCAGCCCGACTTGGGAGAACTGGGCGCTGGTCTGAGGCCAGGTGTCGCTTAGAGTCTGCGAGGGCCAAGTTGTAGGGAAAGGCTCTGCTGTGTTGCGGAAGTAAGGATGCTTTTATAGGGAGTTTTTTAAATGGGAGGGACTTGGTCCTCAAGAACGTGTAATGAACTTCAACGGTACATTTTGCACATTCAGTGTAAATACTCACATTCCCTCTATTTTCACAGGTGGTGTTTGGCCAAATGTAAAATGTTGTTCTTTGATGCCAGGTACACCCGGGAGGCAGGGGTCCGCTCTCTGGACCGGAAGCTGGGGGCTATCTGCCGAGCCGTGGCTGTGAAGGTCGCCGAAGGACGGCATAAGGAAGTCAAGGTGGATCGCGCCGGCGTGACAGAGGCAGAAGGTCTGGGACCCTGTCCGGAACTCTGAGCAGGGCAGGGGGCAGGCGGAAGGTTGGGCCGAGGGTGCTGGGGTCCAGGGAGCACGGGCCACGGGCCCCGGTCAGCAGGCCCGGCAAGGTATTTCACCTGGAAGGTTCACCTTCGCGGTAGCACAGGCTTTCAGCCGAACTCATACCTGGTGTTGATGGTGGAAGGCAGCGGTTTTCCACCCTTCCCATTTCCTGGCAACAAACTACTAAAATTCTGCAGTACATCTAAAAAATAGATACTTTTTGCTCAGCTGGCCAAAAAAAAGGCTCTAGTTTGATTGAATTACAAGAAATAATGGTAATAGTAATTACCTACCCTTTTGCTCTGGGGTGACTTTTTACAAAGTAAGTTGCCAGTACTTGTATATAAACATTTCTGGTACCAGGAATTAACCAGATGCAACCTCTTAGTGCAATGTGACTGGGAAGGTGCCACTTAATTACATGACCTGTGTGATTGAGATTCAGGGCAGGACATGCACACCAGATGGCTGCTGCGGTGCTGAGGGCAGAGTGGTCAGTGCCCCGGACCAGCCAGGCGTGGCCGCGATGTTGAACTCTCTGCTTTACGATCCAGTTTTCCGCAGCCTCCTCTTCCTGCCCCAGGCCTGGCTCGGGTCTCCCTTAGGCCGCCACAGGGCCACCCAAGCTCAGGCGTGACTCGGGCGGCGGGCGGGGAGCCGGCCACTCCTTCCGTAGCGAAGCAGTCTGCTGGGTGTTCTGCCACGGCCATGGATCTTTCTAGAAAGGAGTTTAGTGAGTGTGGACAATTCAGTGGAACAGACAGACTTAAAGATCTTCCCTGGGTTTTAACAGCCCTGTTGTCCAAAAAGGAGGCGCTCCCAGAACCCTCCTGCGACACCAGGCACCCCCCAACCCCCAGGAGCACACGGCTGCGTGCCTGGCCTGGGGTGCGCGCGTCTCTTACAGACTTCCCCGTTTTCGTCTGCGCCCACCCGCCCACGTGTTTGGGGCTGAGCTCAAGTTCCTGAGGCTGGAGAGCTTCGGTGTTTTGGTTTTAGACGGAGCCCTGCCCCGCGGGCCCCCTCCCCTCCTGCTAGTTTGCGCCAGCCTTTCTGCTTCCCAGAGTTGGTCGGCTTCTCTTCTCACCTCTCACCTCCTTACTTTGTTCTTGTGGGATTTTTCCTTCTTTAAATTTGTCATTTTAATGGGACTTGGAGAGGAAGTTGAAAGATAAACACATGTTCAGACCACCATTTTTAAAAATCTGAATTTTAAAGAATTGCCCTATGGGAGTGGTAGCCTGTCACGAGTGGAATCACGGGGTGAGGGTGGCGGGGGCAGAATTGGGGCACAGGCTGCCACTCACACAGTAGGTCACAGGGACGTACGCGTGGCACGGCCTGGTCACGGCGTTGTAGTCGTGGTGTGTGGTGCCAGGTGCGGACTAGGCTTATCAGGGGTATAAAAAGAATGTACCCCTGAAACTAGCAGAGCACTATGTGTAAGCTATAATTAAAACTAAGTTTTAAAAATATTTCTGATCACCAAACAGAGAAAAACAAATGAGTGGATGCCCTGGAGTGAGGTGACAGTGGGCGTGGCACTGCAGGCTGCCACCACTTGTCCCTGGGCTCCCTCTCCCAGAAGGCCCGGCCCCTCCCGAGTGTCCCGTGTCCTCGGGACACCCCTGTGCGAGGTCTCACTGGCTGGTGTCCTGCTCTCATTCGCAAGGCCACACAGGTAGAAAGGCGGCGTTGACCCGTGTGCACCTTAAGAGCACGTTTTGAAAACTGCCCAGGGTTTAGGTGCTGTGTCTCTGATGACAAAGCACTCAGATTTGACGTCCCATGGGGCTGTCGTGGCTACGCGGCGCTTACCGATTACTCAGACCCTGAGCAGGTTGCCCGTGGTCACAGCAGCTGATGCAGGCTCACCCGGGAACGTCGGGAACTGGGTCAAACAGCTCGTGAACTGCGGAGAACCTCCAGGTTTTCATGGTAACCTTTGTTGTTTTTAAATCCGTGATTACCAGGAACAAACAATCCTGAACAGTAACATAGTCAAGTAGATTCGCGGGGTTAACAACATTACTAGGACGTTCAGATGAATGCTTGTCTCTTGAGGATGTTGTGGTTGTAGTTTTTATTAGACGCACGTGGACTCCAGCGGTTTCAATGTCTGAGGTCCCCCTGAGTTCCTGTAAACGACTCTGCTCCAGATTTCGGTGAGATAATTATAAAGGCATCCTGATCTGGTGCTCTTGACCTCAGCCACGCCAGAAGAAAAATTTCTAAAAAAAAAAGTCTATGTTAGGCTTTTGTGCCACGAAATTCAGATGGAGCTCACTTAGTAACTGAACGTTTCTCATCAGGAAATGGGTTACTTAAAATTAGAGTATAAAACAAAGCAGTTGTTTTAGGAACTTCAAGTAGTGAGGGAGGGAGTTCTTTTTGGTGGTAAGAATATCGCTGGGCGTTGAGGGGCTGCGTGCTCCCAACAGGCAGGAAACCTCGACTGTGCGGCTGGGATTTTCTGGGGGGCCCAGACCCGCTGGCCTGGGAGCAGGTCGCCTTGAGCGTGTGGGGCCTTTGCCAGCAGTTAAACAGAGCAAGTGAGAACGGGGTTCAGGAGGCAGGTGGGAAAACAAAGGGAACAGTGGTTGTGCTCAAGGACCACTTTCCACAGCTCGCAGCCCTGGCGGATTTCTCTAAAAGCAGGGCTGGCGGCCTGTGTTCCTCTGGGTGTCACTGAGTGCTCTGGACCCCCTTTCCTTTCTGAGAGAGTGACAGCTGGGGTGACAGGTAAAACCACGTGGCTCACATCTGATTCTGCTTTCTGCCTGGGTGACATCCCCTGTGGCCCATGTCACAAACCTGGCTTTGGGCAACATCCACTTGCCCAGACATGTGGGCACCATGTTACCCATTAACATCCAATAAGACTGTTTTCTCAAAAAAATACCCTCAGCAAAGGCTTTGTATTGGAATCAACCCTCACTCATAAGGTTTCCAGAATACAAGGCATCTCAGTTTTTTTTTTTTTTTAAAGAACAGTATTGAGGGCCTGGCTGGTGGCACAGTGGATAAGGCGCCAGCCTATGAACCCAAAGGTTGCTGGTTCAATTCCCAGCCAGGACACATAACCAGGTTGCAGGCCAGGTCTCCAGCCAGGTCCGTAGCTGGAGGCAGGTGACAGGCAACCATATATGGATGCTTCTCTCCCTGTCTGCCTCTCTCTCAAAATAATAAATACAATCTTTAGAAATAAAAAAATAAAAAGAACAGTGTTTACTAGAGAAGCTGCGTGAACCTTAATGAACCTCAAGATGTTCATTTCTTCTTATCCTCCTAGAAGTCACTTGAAAATTTGCTTAGAAAAAATAAACACACATTTAAGTTATTCATGAGGCCCATTAGCTGTCATGATGAGTAAGCTTTCCTCTACCTGCCTCTGGAAGCGGGTTTGCTGTGGGATCCCTGGAGGCTCTTCCGGGCCCTGCCTACAGCTCGGTCTGCAGCCGAGCTGGCTGGCCGCTGGCCACTGGCCCTGAGCAAGGGCCCCACAGGCTGGGACCACCAGAGGGCCGGGTTCGTTGGGACCTTCTTGCAGGCTGCTCTCACAGATTATGTACGCGTGCACATGCTTGTTTTAAAGAATAAAGGGTTTTCATGCATTTCTTTTTAAAAAACTGTTTTTAGAGGGAGAAAGAGGGCGAGAACCTGTGTGGTTGCCTCTTGCACAGTCCCAGCTGGGGACCCGGCCTGCAGCCCAGGCGTCTGCCCTGACTGGGACTCCAACCCACAACCCTTTGATTGGCAGGCCGGTCTCAGCCCACTGAGCCACACCAGCCAGGGTTCATGCCTTTCATGCCTAAGGATACAAGGTCCATTTCCAAGCTTTGCAATAGTTGTTTAGAGCCCCAGAGAAAACCTGTAGTTGGGTTAAGAGAGGGTGGAAGTTTCTATGCGGCAGAAACAAGAGGAGCAACGTTGCGCTGGCTGGTGGGCCTTCCGAGGAGGGAAGCTCAGTAAGACCCCCAGGCAACTCGAGGTGAAAAGGTTGCACCTAGAGAGACTAAGAAATTCTTTGCCTTTGCAGGGATATGAGGCAGCAAGTTTTGCCCAGACACCCGAAGTCAGGGGGTGTTGTGACACGGAGGTGGAGATGCCATGTTGGTGCCCACTGCCCGTGGCACAAAGCCATGTTCTGTGCCTGTCCCCGCGTGCGCACCGTGCCAGAGGCCACACGCGGGGAAGTCCGGGGGCCGGAGGGAGAGGCAGCCAGCGGCCTTTGAGGCTGCAAGACAGTAAAACGATACGACACTTTCCATTACAAGCAGCCTCTGCATTTCAGCTACTCAAAATAGTTCTTCAAGACTAGTTTCTGAATCTCTAACGTAGGAAATGAGATTTAGTTGTGCAAAAACAAACAAAATACTGCAAGGCGGCTGCAAGCTCCCACGTGTGGCCAGTTAGGGCCCCGTGCCGCACACTGTGCGTGCGCAGCATCCGCGGGTCAGCCGGCCGCCACTGGGCACTCGCTGCTGGACAGGCCCAGGGGACCCCGGGGGACGGACGGATGAGAACTAGGACAGGCAGCCCACTGCGGGAGGCAGGGATAGGCACGAACAATTTCTAGGTGTGGGTAGATGCTAGTGTTCAAAGTGCTGTGGAGGCACTGAACTGACTGTTAAAAGTGTTTTATTACATAATAGATGTTGCAGGTTCTGTCAGTTGAGACAAACAGATCATCTGCCGATGTCTCCATTTGAGTGGATAGAAAACATCTTTTGCACGGACTGTTTGTCGATGTCTGGTTTCACGAGTGGAGAGCAGTTACTAAAATTGAGAAATGGTCCTGTCATAACTTCCACCTCTATCTCAATGGTTGCCATGTAGTACGATTTAGCAGGTAAACTTGAAGTTGTACTTGGTAATATTAAGATTGTTTTATTGCCTACCCCAAATACTGGCAGAAAGGACTCCAACAGCTTCTTGCTGGTACGAAGGTTTTCTGGGGCATCTGATCCTCCGATTTCTGCATCCGAGCCAGATCCTTTAAAACAGGCTGAAAATGCACATACAGCAGCCGGGCGCCCACGCCGCTGTGTATGTGTCGGGGGTCCGCTGGGCTCAGCACTCTGGCTGGTCGGGAACAGATTCTCCTGACACTGACAGCACAGATTATACAACTGGAGACATTCAGGGGGTTCTGCGAGTTTTGAGGGTACTTGGTTTCTCTCTCCGAAGGCTCTGGGTCCCATCGCCAAGCCCTGAAGCACATGGTCCTGTAGGATCACCTCAGCTCGCTGTCCCCTTCTCCCAGCCGCTGTGGCTTAGGAAAAGATAAAAACGGTCGTTCCCATGACTGCAGCCACGTCAGTCTCCCTCTGCACAGCGGGGTCGGTACCGCGTGCACACGCCTGCCTGCGAAGTGTTTCCTGCTCACTGGCCGCCTCTCCACGGGGGGGCCATGGGGTGTCCGTCACACCCGCAGACGCTGCCCGCCTGGCGCACTGAGGTTCTGCCCCGCCTGCAGGGGGAGCCCCGTGGGATTGGGCGCAGCTTTCAAGACATTTTTTAATCACTTGATTTTGTTACCTAATTTTCACCGATGAGAATGCTGTTTACTTGCCGAAGCACTGTTAACCCTGGGTCAGTGTTGCTAGTCAAAGTTAGGGTTAAGTATTTTGGTGATCTGTCAGTTACCCACCGATGTTACTAAAATTTGAAAGTCCAACGGCCCACGTTCAGTGTACGCCAGGGGACCACGAGTGAATGTGCTCTGCGGGGCCCCGGGCGACGTGGGCGGGAGAGGTCAGAGGCCAGCAACGCGTTTTGAAAGGCAAGGAGCTGGTGAAAATAGTCCTTCGTCCGAGTGGAGGTCGTGGCACACCTGGAGTGAATGATTTAGATGTGTAACGGTAGGTAAGTACCTGCCGTATGTTACTGACACGTGCCGTCACCGTTCTCGGGGCGACAGCGGAAGACAGGCCCTCAGGCCACTTGGCGGGACGCGCAGTGAGGCCTCATGTCCTCTCGCGCTGGCACCGCCAGGTTTACTGACGTTCACGGCAAGTGCTCCCCTTGTAGCTGAGCTGCGTGTACGGAACGGGTCCCCTCATTTTCAAGGTCACTGGCCTCTCAGGAAACGGACACCTGATGGGGCCCCTGAAGGGGGACAGGGAAGGTGGGGGGCAGCCATCCTCGCGGAGTTTAAGGTGGGGGCTGCACTGGCCCCGACCACCGCCGCTGCCGGCCGCCTTGTTCCTGGCGTGAAACTGTCGTATGTAAGAAGAGGGCAGATGACAACCACGTGGGAGAAGGGGCACAGGGCAAGGCACCCCCCACACCCTGGGCCCTGGGCCCGGGCAGGACTGGTTCTCCCGCCCGAGTTGTGGACACACAGCCATCAGGAACGCACAGCGGGGCCGCGCTGTCACCTGACACGTCTTCTCTCACAGGGGCCAGAGAGCACGTCCTGGACACAACACCGGGGCCGGTCAGTGACACTGCTGACCTCAGCCTGCCGCCCGAGATGCCGATTCTGATCGACTTCCACGCACTCAAGGACATCCTGGGGCCCCCGATGTACGAGATGGAGGTGAGCAGGCTGCGGGGAGGCTGAGTCCTGCCTCTGGAGCGGGGCCCTGTGCCTCCAGAGACGACCCAGGCCGCTGTGTAGTCGGGCTGAGTGCCAGACACTAGTGAAGACAGTGCAGCAGGTAGGCCGGAACCTGGGGTACGGAGGAAGCTGTGGCTCCTGGGACCCCAGTCCCTCCGTTGGATGGCAGGGCTGCCCTGGTGCGGGACGCCCCGTCCTGTGGGGCTGGACTTGGAGGTCCCTCGGCTCCTGGCCACTGTCACCGTCCACCCTGCAGGTGTCAGAGCGCCTGAGCCAGCCGGGGGTGGCCATAGGCCTGGCTTGGACCCCCTTAGGCGGGGAGATCATGTTCGTGGAGGCCAGTCGGATGGACGGCGAGGGCCAGTTAACGCTGACCGGCCAGCTGGGGGACGTCATGAAGGAGTCCGCCCACCTCGCTATCAGCTGGCTCCGCAGCAACGCCAAGAAGTACCATCTGACCAACGGTGGGTGGCGGTGGCGGTAGCGGTGGCAGGGTGCGGGGGTGGGGCGCGCTCGGAGCCGGGGGGCCTGCACATCCAGAGTCAGGCCGCAGAGCCCCAGCCGCGGGCTGCCCGCCTCTCCGCACAGGCCTGCGCGTGGCCCGTGGGAACCGGGGCTCCGCCGCTGGGGTTGGTTCCAGTCCTGCTGCAGCAGAACAAGGCCGCTCCTGCGGGCCCTGCTCCGCCGCCCTGCCCGGCAGTGTTTTGCAGGAGTCCTTCCCCCAAAAACAGACGTTTTTCTCTTTGATTTTCTTCTTTAGGAGCAAAAGAAAAGAGGTTGCATTTTTCTACATTAAAATCCTTTTTTCCCTTTTAAAGCTTCTGGAAGTTTTGATCTTCTTGACAACACAGACATCCATCTGCACTTCCCAGCTGGAGCTGTCACAAAAGACGGACCGTCGGCAGGAGTCACCATAGTAACCTGCCTCGCCTCGCTCTTCAGCGGGCGGCTGGTCCGCTCCGACGTGGCCATGACCGGGGAGATCACGCTGCGAGGCCTCGTCCTCCCGGTGAGTGTGCCCTCCCGGTGAGTGTGCCCTCCCGGTGAGTGTGCGCCTGCTTGCCGGGCGGGGTGGGCCTGCTTGCAGAGGGCCGGCCGGCCTCCTTTCCCTGACCAGGCCCCGTGTGGGACGGGTGTGGCCAGCACATCGTGTTGTTGTTGAGGTATGACAGCAGGTGAGTGAGGGCTTCCCCGGCCACAGGGCTCCTGTGTCTGCAGTCAAGGCGGCAGACTCACCCCGGAAAATCGTGGGTACATTCAGACACCCAAATATGAGCGGAGAGTCAGAGCTGACAGCTCAGCCGCCTAGAAGAGCTGTGTCACCTGCTGCTGCAGAATATGCCCCCAAAGAGCGACACTTGTCCTGCCCACTGTCCTGGGGCTTGGGTGGGAGTCAGGAGATGCTCAGCTGGGCACTGGCTCAGGCTCCCTCTTCTTGGAGTGCCAGCCAGGTCGCGGTCACCTGTAGGGTCCCTGCCTCTGGGCTTCCCCTGTTGCTTGTGAGTCACCAGCCTGGCCGTGTTCAAGGGCAGGGGGGTGATTCTTGCACGGCTGTGTGTACCTGAGTTGTTTTTTGTTTTGGGGGGTTCCTTCACCTTTTCCACCCAGCCCACCAATTCCCCCAGTGACAGCTGACAGCGCTCTCTCTCTCTGAGTCTGTTTTGGCTTGTTAGTTTATGTTGTTGGTTAGATTCCATGTATAAGTGAGATCATATGATACTTGTCTTTCTCTGGCTGGCTTGTTTCACTCAGCGTAATGTTCTCCAGGTCCATCCATGCTCGCAGAAAAGGGAAGGGGTTCCTTTTCATAGCCGAGTAGTACTCCGTTGTGTAAATGTACCACGCGCAGCGTTTTTCGCCACTCGTCTGCTGACGGGCACTTGGGCTGCTTCCAGATCGTGGCGATTGTGAATAACGTGGACATGAACATAGGGGTGCATGTATGCTTTCCAGTTGGTGTCTGGGAATCTTCAGATAGTCCCAGAAGTGGAATCCCTCATTGGGTCATAAGGCAGTTCAATTTTTAATGTTTTGAGGTGTCTCATGCTGCTTTCCACAGTGGCTGCACCAGTCTGCGTTTGCACCACAGTGCACTTGTTGTCTGTTGATTTGCTGATGATGCCATCTGACAGGTGTGAGGTGGTATCTCATCGTGGTTTTCATTGGCATCTCTGATGATTAGTGATGTTGAGCATCTGTTCATGTCTATTGGCCATCTGTATGTCCTCTTTGGAGAAGTGTCTGTTCATGTGCTGTGCCCAGTTTTTAATTGGATTGTATTTTTGGTGTTGAATTGTATGTGGTTTACTTAAAATCTGAGTATCAACTCCTTATCAGAGCTATCATTGGCAAGTAAGTTTTTCCAGTCAGTGGGCTGTCTTTTTATTTCATTGGTTTCCTTTGCTGTGCAAAAATTTTTAGTTTGATGTAGTTCCATTGATTTTTATTTTCTTTGGTTTCCCTTGCCTAAACAGCTATGGAAATAAAAATGCACTGCTACAAAAAATGCCCAACATTTTACTGCCTGTTTCCTAGGGTTTTTATAGTCTTGAGTTTTAACATTTTAAGTCTATAACCCATTTTGAGCTTATTCTTGTTTATGGTATAAGAGCGTGGTCTAGCTTCCTTGTTTTTGCATACATCTGTCCAATTTCCCAAAAACATTTATTGACTTGACCAGCCATTATCACCTGTGCCGCAAGAATATTTAAAACCTGCGACGCCCGACTCCTCAGTCAGGGGCACTGACCTCTTTTCCCACAGACGGTCAGATAAAATGACAGCAGCCAAGACAACGGCCTTTTGGTGCGAATGACTCAAAATTGTACCAAGTCATTTGTCCGATTGGCAAAAAATATACTTTTTTTGTGCTGCAGAATTGTAGTAGTTTGTATGTGCCACGAGATGAACAGGGCTGAACATCGCTGGGACAGGCTGTCTTGACCCCCTGGCACGTTCTTGGCCTTTGTCAAGTTATGGGTCTGTCTGGGCTCCCTCTGTGTCACCAACCTCGGCTTTTTAGCCAGTACTGTGCTGTGGTGATTACTGCGGCCTCACAGTATAGTTTGATACCAGGGAGAAGGATTCCATATACATTTTGGGAATATTTTAGTTCTGTGAAATATTCCATTGGCAGCTGGATAGGAATTACACTGAAATCTGTAGATTACTTTGGGTAACATGGACATTTTAGTGACGTTGGTTCTTCCTATGTATGAACATGGTATATGCTTCCAGTTATTTGTAACTTCGGTTTCTTCAGTTTTTTATCATTTTCTGAGTACAGACCTTTATGTCCTTGGTTAAATTTATTCCTAGATTTGTTGAAGTTTTTGATGCAGTTATCAATGGGATTGTTAGTTGTCTTTTCTGGTAGTTCATTACTGGTGTATGAAGATGCAACTTACTTCTGGGTATTTCTTTGGTATTCTGCTACTTGACTGAATTCATTGATCAGTTCTTGTAGCTTTTGGTGCAGCCTTTAGGGTTTTCTATGTACATGTCATGTCACGTGCAAGAAAAGACAGTTTTACTTCTTCCTTTTCAATTTGGGTGCCTTTTATTGCATCTTGTCCGACTGCTGTGGCCAAGTTCCAGTTCTGTGTTGAATAGGGAAGTGAGTGTGGGCATCCCTGTCTTGCTCCCAGTCTTAAAAGAAATGCTTTTAGTTTTTGCCTTTTGAGTATGATGTTGGCTGCAGGTTTTCTATATGTGGCCTTTATTATGTTGAGGTATGTTTCCTCTGTCCCACTCTTTTGAGAGTTTTTATCATAAATCAGTGCTGGATTCCATTAAATGCTTTTTCCGCATCTACTGATACGATTATGTGACTTCTACCTTCACTTTATGTGGTGGGTCACATTTATTGATTTGCAGACATTGTACCAGTCTTGCCCCCCAGAGTAAACCCCACTTGATCATGGTGTATGATCTTTATAATGCACTGCTGTATCTTGTTTCCTAGTATTTTGCAGAGGATTTTAGCATCTATGTTCATTAGGGATATTGGCCTGTGAGTTTCTTTCTTTGTAGTATCTTCACCTGGTTTTATGGTTAGGATAATGGTGGCCTCAAAAAGGAGTTTGAGAGCCTTCCCTTGGATTTTCTTGACTAGTTGGAGGGGGAGAGGTGTCGGCTCTTCTCTGACTGTTTGGTAGCATTCCCCGGTGAAGGCACCTGGTCCAGGGAGGGTTTTCATGACTGCTTCAACTTCACTCGGTGTCATCTGCCCGAGGCTGACTCTTCCTGCTTCAGTTGGGGAGTTTCTATGTTTCTGGGAGTTTACCCATTTTGCCGGTTGCCTGGCATGTCAGCACATAGTTGTCTCGTGTTTCCTACAACCTGTTGCATCTGGTGTCAGCTGTTCCTTCCGTGTCAAGTCTGCCTGTACCTACCCGGGTTTCCTCCCGTTTCATCCTGCGTCTGGGTTAAGGTCTGTCCATCTTTCCAGGAACCAGTTCTTGGTTTCACTGACATTTGCATTGCGTTTGTAGGCTCTATCTCATTTATTTCTGCTCGGATCTTCATTATTTCCTTCCTTCTTGCTGGGTTTTGTTTGTTCTTTCCCGGCCCTTTAAGAGTAATGCTCAGTTATCTGAAACAAGTGTCCCCTAAGTTTGGGTTGTTCGTTGACTTCGTTTGTGGCCTGTGGTTTCTTCCTGATCTCCTTGCTGACCCCTGCACTGTTTGCTAGCATGTTGTTTGGCCTCTGCAGAGTTTGGGGAACGTCTTTAAAGACCCGTGAGCCCAGGCCGTGTGGGGACCTGTGTTCTTCAGTGGGTGGCAGAGGCCCTGCGCCACTAAGCTCTGCTGGGACGGTGCTCTGGTCAGGACAGCGCAGTTTCCAGACCCAGCCCCAGGCACGCTGGCTGGGACTGCGGGGTTGGATGTACCTGGAGACCTGGACGTGGCCTCAGAGCAGGGAGGGAAGAGGCGCTGCCCCCTGTCACAAATGCGCTTACTGTGACCCTCACGGAAGGGAGTTCTCCCCGGTTACCTCAGGCGTCCCAGCTCGCAGTGCAGCCAAGCGGACACTGGTCCTGCTGCTGCGACCCCAGCCTGGTCACGGGCCCTCTCTCACACAGGTGGGCGGGATCAAGGACAAGGTGCTGGCAGCGCACAGAGCCGGCCTGAAGCGCGTCATCATCCCCCAGCGGAACGAGAAGGACCTGGAGGGGATCCCAGGCAACGTGCGCCAGGACTTGAGTTTCATCCCGGCCAGCTGCCTGGACGAAGTCCTTAACGCGGCCTTCGACGGGGGCTTCATGGTCAAGGCCAGCCCCAGCCTCTTAAATAGCAAGCTGTAGGCGCAGGGCACGGCTTTCCAGGCCGGAGCAGGGCCTGTGCAGAGGTCCCGCCCACGGTCGGGGTGAAGCCAGACGTCCCTCAGTGTGCGAGCAGGGCCAGCAGTCACGGCCCTTGTCACAGAAACGCTGATTTAATAAATGGATCCAATCAAACTCTTCTCGTCTGCCATGGGATCATTCCTGCCCCTGAAGGCGAGGGGCCCGGTTTGCAGCATGCGCCCCAGAGTAGAAGCACCTCACCACCTGAGAACAGGTTAGAAACAGCAGCTCCCCAGCCTCCGCCGAAGCCCCCGGGCGGGCACAGTTCCCTTGGCGGGTCCCCTGTGGGCGTGTGGAGTCTGGAAAACAATCCCGAGGACAGGCTGCCGGGCAGAGACGAGGGTGGTGCTGGGAGGGACCCTGCAAGGGGCCGTTGCGCACAGCACGGCCGGTGGGTTTTCCTCACGGTGGCTGTTCGGCTCAGGAGGCTGATGGAAACGGAATCCCACTGGTAGGATCACGGCAGACGTTCCGGAAAGAAGTGCCCTTGAGCTCCAGGGTGGGGGTGGGGAGAGACGGGACTAAGTTAGTCACACATGTTCTACAGTCACTCATAGCAGAAGAAAAATTTGTTTCCCAACAGCCATTAACATACTAAACTGGCCCATGATTCAATTCAACAAATTCAAGTTTCTAAAAGCAAAAGAACCAACCTAAAGAGCACCCCTACCTGCCCTGCTACCCGCCGAGAGAAACCACCCAGGCACCCACAGAGGGCACGGGGACGTTCGTGGCAGAAAACAATGCTGATGACAACCAAGACGACGTCAGAACAAAGGACACTTCAGCAATCACATCTCAAATCGACCACGGAATACGGCTCTGGAGCTTGTCAGCCCTGTGGACCAAGAACATGAAGCCGACTTAGAAGAAACAGTTAACAAATATTAAACAGCCTCCTCAGCCTTCAAACACAAAATTTTACTCTTCATTTTCCTAAGTCACTGAAAGCTCCAGAAACAAGGATAAAAGCATAAAGACCTTTAAAAAATACCAAGACTCAAAAACTTAAATGTTCACAGGTTACTTACAAATAGCCAAAAAAAAAATTTTACCTTGATAAAGTGCACAAACATCCATCAGGAAACTGGCTAGAATTAGTCCATCCTCACAAAATTTACCCATAATGGATTATTGAAGTGGTGAAATGCTGAGAGGATCACATGTGGGGGGTGTGAAGAGGTTACGCGGTCACAACTTCACTGTATGAGCACCTGCGAATACCCACCAAGGACGACATCACGTCAGGCTGGGCACATTGCGTGTGCCATTTGCTAACTTCCAAAGGACTCTAAAAGCAAAATGACGTAGCCCAGTAGCAACACTCAAGACAGCCAGCCGACCTTTCAGAACAACGCAGGGGCCGGGGGTGCAGACCCCCAGAGGAACCACCAGTGGCTCCCGTGGCTGGAAAGCCTTGCAGGTGACAAATGTGTATAAACTGTACTCTTGCAGTCAGGTGAGCTGGAGGAGGAGAGTTGAGGCCCTAAGGAACACTCTTCCAGCACAGCACACTGAAGAGGCCCGCACCCGTGTCGGAGGACACCTGTGTGTGACGGGGGCAGAAGCTGCTTCTCCACACAGGCATATGGCAGGAACACAGACCCGGACCCGCACCTGTGGCGTGCCAGCCCTCCCCACGACAGCGTGCCCGGTGGGCGGCCAGGATGGGGAGGGGCAGAGGCACTCCCGAGATTTCAGCGGTGGGGACCACCTGGGGTCCTTCGGAAGGCGGTCCGGCCCCGTGCCAGCTGCGGCAGGTGAGGAGCAGTAGCTGGTGCTGGGCGCGGGGTGGCGCGTGCTCAGCGGCGAACTCGCGCTGATGCTGGTTCCCGGCTGGTTCTGCGCTGGGCGCCGCAGGCCTCACCTCTGGCTGACCGGACCCTTGGAGGGAGTTACCTCAACTAACCCCTAACGCGCTAGGCCAGGGGCCGAGGTCACGCAGGGCTGCACGGAGGTCATTGGAAGTCCAGCTTCTGAGCCCAGGCTCGGAATCCCTAGGCTGTGGAAGATTCGTTCATTTTTGTTCTGTTTTTTAAGGAGAAAAAAAGGTGGTCAGCATTTCAACAAAGGAGTCGCCTAAGGGTTGGGAGACCAGCACTGACGGTCAACAGCACCACTTGCCGCTGTCCAGGGCATCTCAACAGGGTAACAGCTTTGGGTTTTAACCAAATTTAAACCTTAAGCAAACACCGAGTTCTTTCATTTGCCAGATATTCTTTTAATGAGAATTATAAAAGACCACAAACATTTTTTGCAAACTGCCTTTTTTAAAAAACAAATGATTTTCTTTTAATGACAAATACTGTGTAAGACACCTTCTTTTGCAAAACCAATAAATACGAGAACAAATTTTAAACACATGTGATTTGTCCAAGATAATTGAAAAAAAATTGTTTTTTAACTGTTAAAAAAAAAAAATCAGTATATCCTAACCTTTCAAATAATAAGTTTGAAGGCCTGGCTCAACTGGAGGAAAAGAGACACAGACCGACCTTCTCATAGCTGCTTTAAGAACTTCTGATAATGCTTCCGATGTCACCTTCCCTTGCTGGAAATTCTTATCTTCTCAAAAATAGCTGAATTGAAAGTATTTCTAATGAGCTGATTAACGGGGAGAAAAAATATTATGGAACACACATGTATAAACTTTACCATAAACAATTATGCATATCAAAAAGATGCTAACTTTAAAAAGGTACAAAAAAAAAAAAAAAAAAAAAACTGGAAAAAGCCTGAATTACAGAAAAGAAAGTCAATTTATTCAATGAAAAACTAGAATTAATAAAAATTAGCAAATACACAAAAATATACACACACAGCAGCACTAATGTATGGACTCGAAAGAGGGGAAGGCAGTGGCCCAGGACCACTCCACATGGCTTGTCAGTTAAAGGAAAACCCACACGCACCTACACACGCACACACGCACACTAGCACACACGCACGTGCATACAGGCAGAAAGAAAAAAAACCAAAAACAGAAACAGAATTTTTCAACAGTACACTCAATCTACAACAAACACAAATTCAGAATTATTTTACAATGCTTCCGTTCTTAATACAAAAGATGCCCATCTTGGGTGCATATATATATATTTTTTCTCAGTGGTTTACTGTTGACTTATTTTAAATATATTAGTGTTACTACATGCAACTGTTTCCTGTATTTAACAGCCTTTCCTTTATTTACCTTCACGTGACCAGCTCCACCCACCCAAGTTCAGGTTGGCAGGCAGAAGGGGGCCTGTTCTCTGAAAATTGCAATCTTTTTGAACACTGGCCAGAAAATGTTTTGATTGCCATTTCAACACATGGAAATAGTTACATTGATGCCTAAGTTGCCATTTTCCGCGAAAAGCTGCGCGATGCTGGTGTCGAAGACGAGACAGTCGCTGTTCATGATGGCCGTGGCAATGCCCTCGTGAATGGAGCGCGGCGTGGCCTCCCAAGTCAACCGCCGCCTGTGGCCGTTGAGCTCCAGGCGGTAGGCGAAGTTCTCCGCCTGCTTGCGCGTTCCTATCAGCTGCACGATGGCGAAGAACTGCTGGTGCCCGTCGTACTTCTCCTGCTTCTCCAAGACGAGCATGAAGTGGAAGCCGAAGCAGGACTGCATCATCACCCAGTCCACCGCCCCCGGGAGGTTGATGTCTGTGGCCAGGAAGACGATGTCCTCTCCCTGCAGGGTCGTGATGGACTTGTGCTGGTGCATCAGGTGGGGCATGACCGCGTCCAGGGAGCCCTGCCACTTGCAGGACGCCCCCGGGCACGGGCAGGAGTAAGGCCGAAACTCGCAGAGCTCCTCGTGGTCTGCTTTCTCCGTGTGCGGCAGAGTTATTTCACACCCGGACGAGGCATATTTACAAGGGAAAAGTACGGAGTTGGCCACCTTCTCCATAGCCAAGTTGCGAATGGATCCCAGGGGGCCCCGGCAGGTTGGACAACATGTGAGCTTTGGGCGACAGTTGCTACAGACAAGGTGGCCACTCTGACACTGGAGAATGGGTGGCAACACATAGTCAAAGCAGACGGGACACTCGAAGAGACTGGCCAGGTCATTGTTGGAGGCGGTGGTGCCTGTCAGCGCGGGCACCCGCTGGGACGGAGTGCACTTGGAGGTCCCGGTAGGCAACGCCGTCGCCGTCTGGCGGCTCATTTCTGTCACGAGACATCGAGAGAAGAGGAAGGAGGAAAGTCGTTACAGTTGCGTTTGACAAAGTGACACGTGTTTCATGCAATTCTTACTGAAAAATAAACAGGGTTAGTACAAAATACGCATTTTGATGACTAGAAGTTACACACTAGATGAAATAGCTCTACAAAATGTTCCCGAATACGTCAGAATTCACACTAAAAAAGATAAAAAGTTAAATGCTACCACTGGGGGGGCCTATGGAACAAAGGCTGAGCGCGCGGTGAGGAGCTGAACTGCAACCCCGTGGTGGGTTCAGCCCCCACTAGTCTGTGTCCCGTCCGAGCCAGCTGGTGACTGACGAGGTCCTCGTGATGGCCAGTCCTCTGCTCTAGACGTGCGCTTGGGGAAGGGAGTGTCCAGGGCCACTGCCGTGTCCCCCATCACCCAGCCACCTCCACCATTCTTTCCCCAGAACGCTGACCGGCAGGCAGGTTTCTCCTCTCCTACCGACAGGGGCCCCTCAGTGGGGAGGGGCACAGAGGACAGGGCAGGGCTGTCCTCTAAGTTTCTAGTTGCTCTGCAGAGTGAATCATTCTAAGTCTACCTCCATTCCACAGTAGAAATCAGACAATTAGCGAAGGCGAGTATTAGGAAAAGAAGGTAAATCACAGCACCAGAGACACAACACAGGGGCGGGGGCTTGAGTCCACAGGGAAAGAATTCTCCGGCCAGGCTCCCCGCTGCCCCAGAGATTCACCAGCACAGCAAGAGCGCGGAAGGGACGGTCCCAGCTCACTTCCAGGCTGCAGCGGAGCTGAAGCAGCACCTTCCCCAGGATCTACCTGTGTCTTCGAGTCGGTGGCAAAAGACCAGCCTGCTGGCCTAAGAGTGTCGTCCCGTAAGTGTGTGAGCCATATTTCTACAAAATTAGATCTAATGCCTCAAGAGTAATGTTTGCTCAATTATAATCGTCATTCTGTTGCAAAGAATTTAACTTTGGAAAAACGTCAGCCGCCAACATGACATGTGAGCATAGTCTGGGCTCTGCGACACTCCGAGAGGCACCGTACAAGGCAGCTGAGGGTGCGACAGGGTCGACTCGGCCGTCCCCCCAGCAGCCAACCAGCAGCGCCCCCAGGCCCAGGCCTGAACCACCGTGGTTCTGGCCCCACCAGGCGCGACTGGGACCTCGCCCGTGCGCCGGGGTCCCCAGGAGAGCCCTCCTGCGAGGGGTGCGTGCACTTCAGGTCACGTGCGCAGCCACGGGTTGGCGCCGCCATGCGCCGCCTGTGCTACGCGCGGTTTCCTGGTCCGTTTACGCCGCTCACTTAACGCGCTGCGAACCAGTCACAAGAAAACCCAGGGTCTCAAACCCAAGCTTCGGTGACTAATCACAGATTAACTCTTAGCTTTTGTTACAAAAATTGCCAGTCAGCAAGGCGTTAAGTAACATTACAATTGGGGACAATATATTCTAAGCCCCCAATGCCTTTCAAATCGCTAAATCAAAAAAGTTACATGTAGAGCCAGTAAGCTCAGTCTGTATTCAACATAATGTAACTACTAAGAAAAACAATCCTGTTTAATTTCCTGGCCTAACGAAACAGTTACACATTTATCAATAGCCCAGGTTCCTGTTATACAATATATCTTATTTTCCAAACACTGTAAAAAGCACCATTTAAATTCCTCTTCCAAGTATGGAAACGCGGAAGCGCGGCGGGGATCTCTCGCGAGTGAAGGTATCACGTTCCCAAGGGAGCGTCCCTGCAGCGAGGACTCCGGGGTCCCGGGGAAACTGCCGCGTCCGTGTGACGGGCCGCCGCCCGCGCCACCACCTCTTCTCCTCCGCGTCCCTCCAGGAGCGCGGGCGGCTCCCGTAGAGGCTCAGGCCGCCGCCGAGGCCCGGGGGCGGCGTCTCCTGCCCAGCAAGTCCGCTCAGGCCGTCAGGAAGCAAGGGGAGGGGCCCATCCGATCCACGTCCCCTCCTCGGGAACACCGGGCTCCGGAGGGGTGTGCGCGCACCTCCCCGTTCCACCCCGACTCCACCGCGGCCGGCGTCCTCCCGCCTCCCGAGCCGGCGCCAGGGCGGGGCGCAGGGGCGGCACCGGGCAGGCGCAGGAAGGGGCGCAGGGGCGGCACCGGGCAGGCGCAGGGGCACTGGGGCGGCCGCGGGCAGGCGCTGGGGCGCAGGGGTGGCCCCGGGCAGGCGCAGGGGCGCAGGGGCGGCCCCGGGCAGGAGGAGGGGCGGCCGCGGGCAGGCGCAGGGGCGCAGGGACGCAGGGGCTGCCCCGGGCAGGAGGAGGGGCGGCCGCGTGCAGGCGCAGGGGCGCAGGGGCGGCCCCGGGCAGGAGGAGGGGCGGCCGCGGGCAAGCGCTGGGGCGGGCCAGGAGCTGCCGCAGGCTCCAGTCCCGGGAGCGCGGGCTGCACGGGAAGGCCCGGGTGCGGCACCCGAGGGGCGGGGCTCACAAACCCCGCCCCTGCCCGGGCGCGCGAGCTGCCCCACGTGACTCCGGCCCCCTGGGACAAAAACCCGAGACCCCCAGCACTGCCAGCAGCAGCGAGGTGGCCCCAACAGGCCGCTGCTTTTATGGCCAAAACTCGGATGCGGACACAGGCGATTTCGATCTAACCCGCAGGCCCTCGGGAGCCACGTGGAGCGCGCTGGCTCCGGGGCCTCCCCCCTACACCGTTTCCCGGGCGCCCTCAGTTCTCACGCCTCATTTCTACGCCAGCACCCTATCTTTCCTTTCGTTCCGTGCCGCTCCAGAAGCACCGCGGTGGCAGAGGTGACGCACACCCCCACAGGCCACCCCCACTCCCACTCCGGGGGGCCAGCCGCAACGCCCTCATTAAACCGATACCTGGTTTTGTCTTTAAACAAGCGTTGCCTTGCCCCATACAGGCCTGGGCCTCGGACTCACGCGGCCACGCGGCGTCAGCTGGTGCCCTCCGAGACCTGTCGTCACAGCCTGCTTAGGTGGGGGCCTTCGGGGCAGGGGCTGCTGCTGGGCGTGGGCGCCCTCCCAGGACCATGGACTTCACCCACTGTCCGCGTCAGATCTCAACTCTGATCACTTCCCACCCTATTAGTTGTGTGTTCGGTCGTCTGGACCTTTTGTTACAGGCAGAGAAACTCCAACAAGAATTAAGGCACAACCTAAATGTAACAAGTAAAGGCGATGACTGATGCCACAAGTTAAAAGTTTCATTTTCTTCCCCAAACTTCCAAAGGACGGCAGAGAGTCGTCCAGCCCGTCTGAAATCTCTCTCATCTCTGGGGCAAAACAAGTGAGTCAGGACAGTAAAAGCAGAAGTGTCCTCAAGTCACCTGCACTTGAATTCTAACCCAGTCTCCAGCCGGCTCAACGCAGAACTAGGCCATTTCCAGCCTCAACTGCCTTTTGTCTGGACTAAGGGTCATTTAGGTCACAGGAGATGCACATTCCAAAACGTGGAAGTATTCACTCAGCACTCCCAAAAGTTGCTTGCCTGGGGTCAACCAGGTAGAGACCTAGAACTGGTGGATTCCAGGCACAATCGAAAATGCCTTCCACTTGTAAAGGTGATGAGGTATGTCTGCCAAAGAGCAACTGCCATCTAATTTTTAAAAGATATTATTTACTTTTAGAGAGAGGGGGAGGGAGGGAGAAAGAAACATCAGAGACCAGGCCTGCAATCCAGGCATGCGCCCTGAATGGGAATTGAACCTTCGACCATTTTGTTCGCAGGCTGGCCCTGGATCCACGGAGCCACACCAGCCAGGGCCACTTAACTGGTTTCTATACAGTAATCCTTAACAGACTTTCTCATTGAGGTCTCGTGCTTCATCTACAGTGGTTTTACAAGAAGCTGAAAATCTCACCAAAACGACAATACACTAAGACAGGCTCACAGAATCCAAAGTAAGCAAACATTCAAAATTTTGCAAATGTATCAATGACCTACACTTTTTTTTTTTTTAAAAGATTGTATTTATTGTTTTCAGAGAGAGGGGGAGGGAGAGGCAGAGAGGGAGAGAGACATCCCTGTATGGTTGCCTTTCACCTGCCTCCAGCTACAGACCTGGCTTGCACCCTGGTTCTGTGCCCTGGCTGGGAATCAAACCTGTGACCTTTGGGTTCACAGGCCAGAGCCTTATCCACTGAGCCACCACAGTGAAGGCAGTGATGTACACTTTCTAAAGACTACATCTCAACCCCAGTTTTGTATAAAATTTAAATAGATTTTCATCTAAACAAAAACATTTTAGAAACAGCCTTTAATGTCGCAAGTTCAGACCTTTAACCATCTCTTTGACATACCAACGTACAGTAGAAGTAGGTGAACGTACACTTTTATTCTCGATTTCATGTGGGAACTTGTTTCCTTTTATTACATGGCGGACAAAGAATTTGTCAGGTGAGTCATACCCGCACTCCCGGCTACTCTAATTAATACATAATGCTGCGCTTGGCATTTTCTCCGCGTTTACAAACATCACAACAGCGGGCGAAGGATGCCCCTCACAGTCCACGTGCTGACCCTGCCCTGGAACCTGCCAACGCTACGGGGAAGAGCAGCCTGCTGGAAGCTAACACGCGGACCAAGTGAGTTCAAAATGGACCAACAGTCAGCGTGGAAACGGATCACAATGCATCACGTAAAGCAGGTTACAAACCTCACATGCACAAGAGGTCAGGGTGGGGCAGAAGAAATCAGTAAGACTGCCCCCGAAAATGACCAATTAGCTATCAGAGTGGTAGAAGACTGCTAGTTTCAGCGCTTTCCTTCAAAAGGGGACAAGAAAGAAAAAAAGATAGTTTGAGAAATGTGAAAACTCAAAAAGTAAAACTTGCACGGTTCAGTGGACTGGCACCGGCCTGCAAACCCAAAGTTCGCAGGTTCGATTCCCAGCCAGGGCACAGAACCAGGTTGCAAGCCAGGTCTCCAGCCAGGTCCGTAGCTGGAGGCAGGTGAGAGGCAACCACACAATGATGCTTCTCTCCCTTCCCTTCTCTATAAAAATAAAATCTCTTTTTTTTAAAGTACAGGTTTGTATTACAAATTGTTCTGTTTTAGAAATCAAAGGGTTAAATGAAACTACTTTGTTCAAAACATTTGAAGGCTTTTCCTGCTTTTTGGGGAAAAAAAAGCATGTTTTGTACATTTGATGCTGTTTGTTAAATTTAATGTTAAAAATTGCTTTTAAGACTTACTTTTCACCAAACCGAGTTTAGATAAGTCTCACTAAAGTTTTGACAACTTAAAACAAGTTACAAGTCAAACTTTGTTATACAACCGTAATGCTGAAAATAAATAACCTATCTTTGGTCTCTAGAACTATTGCAAACTGATTTAAAAAAAATTAAATTGTACTATTTCCGCAAAGCTCCCTTTTCCTGAAGGTAAATCTGAAAAGTCTAGCTACAGAAGAAAAGTCAGTGCCTAAGAAGACTGACGTGTGACGTGTGACGTGTGACGTGTGACATGTGACGTGAAGGTGGCCCCAGGCAAAAGGCCACTACGACCACAGCAGTCAGGACGAAGGTGGTACAGTCAAGGAAGAGGAAAACGCAACCCCCCGTAAATTGGTAAAGTGAGTGTGTCTGCTTTCTTCCTGACTAAATCACTGTATTTGAGGCTTCCACCTCAGGGGTGTGTGTGTGTGTGTATTTCTAAGAGTTAATCAAAACCTAGTAGGCACGACACTAGATACTACAATACAGGAAGAGAAGGGATATGAAGTAGGAGATGTAAAATGTCTTATCAAAAAAGCAGCTGAGCCCAGGAGCCAAAGGGTCTCCAGGTGAGTCCCAGTCCGAGCACACGCCTGGGTTGCAGGCCGGGCCCCCGGCTGGGGGGGTCTCCTGCCCAGGAGGGGGGTCAGGAAAGAGGACACGTGCGCTGCAGCACATGCAAGGCTTCACCCACAGCGGAGCAGGCAGGTTCTCACCACCAGGGAAACTGCAGATGCAAATTAAGTGGTGCCGGAGAAAGTGACAGGCAGCGCCACACAGGAGGGAAGGACGGGGGTGCCAGCGGCCCCTGTCCTGCTGCTGCCCCGGGCTGTGACCTGCAGCAGAAAGCAGAGGCGCCCCAACAAGCACTCGGCTGAGGTGAGGCCGCCGCCTCCTACCGAGGAGCCCACGGAGCCCAGCGTCCACCTAACCCAGCACGCCTCCCTCCTGTTACACTCCGCCCTCCCCCTTCAGACCCACACCCCACCGGCCCTGCGTCTGGTCCCAGCCCCTCCACCATCCGAACCTGCTCGGTCTCCCCAGACTTGCTCTGGGGCCCCCACCCCAACCGCCGCAGCCGACAGGACCACTTGGACACCCACCTCGACTCCTCACAACAGGCAAGAACTCGGCACGTGCCGCCAGCCCCGTCCCACCCCCACCCCAGTCTCCCCATGTTCGTGAGCAGCTCCACGCCCCACGCAGCTGCTCAAGCCAGAAACTACTTCCTCCCTTCCTCCCCTGGCCTCGAACACCCAACCCACCAGCAGGTCCTGCTCATTCTGCCTCCAACCTCCACCCCACCTTCCCTGCAGCCTTCATCCCCTCGCCGGAGCAGCGGCCGGACCGCAGAGTCGGCCTCTGACCAGTCAGCCTTCCAACCCACAGGGCAGCCGGCTGCAGAGGTGGGAGAGGGCCCCGTTCCTCCTCTGGACCCAAACCTCCTGACGGCCTCTCAGCACCTTCCAGTGCAATCCACGTGCCTTGCGGGCCCTGCCCGTCCCGTGTCCGCAGCCAGCTGCTCCAGCACCTCTCCTCCGAGCCCGAGAACAGCCTGTCGGTGCTCCTGGGGCCTACCGTGCTCCCCATCCCTCCTTCCAGCGCCAGCTGGCTCCTCCTCCTCCTCCCCCAGACCCTGCGCCCCGCTTCTGACGGCAGGGCTCCTCCACTTCAGCACCTCTGCGGCCATCACAAGGTGTAACTCTCATTATTTCCCTCACTAGAAAATAAGCAGCACTGTTCAGAGAAATTAAGCAACTTAACTAGTTTTAAAAATTATTGAAGCACTTTCTTTGCATTAGGCAACGTGCCTTTTGATGCGACATCAGGCAGCCTTTCTGCTCTCTGGGGCTTCAAGTCACAATCACGACGACTAAGTGACGAGCCCTGGAGGGGGCCCAGACACCTCCAGGTCTAACAGGCCTCACTCTCAAGAACCCGTCCTCGTAACACCTACTCCACCGGCAACTCGAGCGGCGGACGTCGGGCAGGGACGCTGCACGTCGCACCTGTTCCCGTGCTGATGGGAACCGGAGCTCTGACAGGTAAGTCAGGCTCCCAGGGTGGCACAGACATGAGAGGGTAAGAACCATCGTGAGCAAAGACACGGTGATGTCCAAGTATAGAGAGAGTACAAGACTGGGGGCCTCATACGTCACCCACATTAGAAAGCTCCCTAGGCCCTGGCTGGTGGCTCAGTGGATAAGGCGCCGGCCTGCGAACCCAAAGGTCGCTGGTTCGAGTCCCAGCCAGGGCACATAACCAGGTTGCAAGCCAGGTCTCCAGCCAGGTCCATGGTTGGAGGCAGGTGAAAGGCAAACCGTACATTGATGTCTCTTTCCTGCTCTGCCTCTCTCCCTTCCTCTCTCCCAGGAAATAATAAATAAAATCTTAAAAAAAAAAAGAGAGAAAGAAAGCTCCCTGACAGGCAGGAGAAAACTGAACAGAGGACTGAGGCCAGAGGCAGGCAGACCCCTCAGAAGGCAGAAGAGGTCAGGTGTAGATGTGAAAGAGAGGGCGCGTGAGAGGGGTCCTGGGGGGCAACGCCAGATGAGAGACAGACGGACAGCAGAGCCACCAGGCTGACACTGGACACAGACGACGAGAGCACGGGCAGTTAGAAACTTGGACACGTAAAATTTCAAGTATCTTAGCACATAAAAGTGGATACGTACCATCCTACACATGTCGAAACTCATAATACCCAAGGTCAGGAGTGAACCAGAACTAAAGCATGGCCTTTGGGACGGTGGTGCCAGTGCAGCTACAGCAAAGCGACAAATGTATCGCCCTGGCGGGGATGCTGGTACCAGGGAAGACTGTGTCCAGTGCGGGCAGGGAGACTATGGGACATCTCGGTACCTCCTGTGTTGCTACGAAGCTAAAAGTGCTCTAAGAAATTAAGCAACTTTAACACATGACGGGCAGGCAGGAGAACACACGAGTCTACAGCTCAGCGAGCAAACAGAGCTGAGGGGCTGCAGCAGATGACAGCAGCGGGAGACACGTCCGTGCTGAGTGGCGGGCACAGGGGACGCGGGAATAAAATCTGCAACCCCTGCCCTTCAGCAATGGACGCCCCAGTAACTAGAGCCACCGAAACCCCAATTACTTACAGTGCGTTAGAAAAGCTGCCACATAGAAGAAATCAGTAAAGGTACGTTATAAAGTAGAAACATGTATCCTCAGGTTCCGGTTTCGGGAGAGGTGGGGAGTTAAGGTTTTCGTACACTGTGTCTGTCTGTCGTGAGGTCTACAATTACAATCCAAGTCTGTAACGCATTTCTCTGGGAAAGAAGACCCTGCCCTCTCAGGACTTGAGCAAATCAACTGCTTTCACATAAGCGGTCGCTCTGCGGAGTTGCTAATCACTGCATTACCCTCATTATGTAATACCTATTTTCAAACACGGAAAATAAAGCCCTATTCTTCAGATCCTGCCACTGGGGCCACAGTTGGCTACTTCCTTTGTAACTCCAATTAAATTTAGCCTGAATGTTCTTCTTAGTTGCAGTATTAAGAGTATTACTCTTATAGCAACTCTTCCCCCAAGGCTGAGGGGCGACAAACAAGCTGAATTGAAATAAATTCCTTTCTGAACTTGTAGCCTGTGAAATACTTACCCTGAAAAGTTCTATTAACTTGCTGTACTTCAGTTTTAAACTAGTATTAAATGTGGCTAAATGATGCTGGAAAGGTGCCAAGAGGGGTCATTTAGACCAAGTTCACAACACAGGTAAAGAAAATATCCAGCAAGGCACACTTTAGGGGTGCACCTAACTGTTCCAGGTCACTAGATCTTTAATTTCCAGAACGAAACAATCACACCATTTGTGTGATCTAGCTTAAGTCTCAAAATCCACTTGTCACAAAGTTCTCCAAGAGCCAACCAAAACCCTCTCGTGCGTCTGAGCCCTCCTCCTGGTGGACGGTGCTGACCGGAACAGGCATCAGCAGCTACGCCACCCGTCGTAGTCAGGGGCGGGGACCCCACAGCCACCTCACACTCCAAGGGACGCCCCACTTCTGCAAGGCAGTTACCTCCATCCGGGAAAGCCACCTGACCCACCGATGACACTGCGCTCAAAGGACACCCCAGTGCAATCAGTTTGACTTTTTTAAATTCTGAACCAGTAAGACCCGTCCAAATCCCTTGCTGGGGAAAACCTCCAAAGGTCCCCACCTCAAAACACCTGTCAGCTGACCACCTTCCCCGCTTATCTTCCCTTCTAACAACAAAGTGCACCAAAAGACAAACCCGGGAACGAACGACTTATCAACGTGATTCCACAAACTCTGGCCTGAGCACTTTCGCTGTGTCCATCCCGCCAAGTGAACCTCTCAGTGGGGAAACTGCGGGGCGACACCACCGCGCCCCCGGACCGCCGGGCCCCTCACCGCCCCTGCGGGCAGCAGGCACCTTCTTCCTCGCGGGTCGCAGACGGGGACAACGGAGCGGCTGCGCATCCGCCAAGGTCGCGGGCCGGTGGGGGCGCGCGGGGGCCCGAGGCCGGCGGCGCTCCCCGCATTCACCTGCGCGGGGAGTTGGCCACTTGCCCTTGACCGACGCTCATCGAGGGCGCCGGTCAAGGTTCAGCCGCGGGGACCGGCGCGCCCGGCCCGTCCTACATCGTCGCCCAAGGCTGCGGTGACTTTGACAAACGGGCTGCACCACCGGCCGTGCCCCGCACGCCCGCCTGCGCCTCCCGGGACGGGACCGCCGCGCCCCCGCCGCGCCGCGGCCCCGGGACCCCCGTTCCCAGCGCTGCCTCGGGACAGTCGGCGGGGCCCCCAGTACCCGAGAGACGCGGCCCGGGCACCGAGGCCGAGCAGCAGAAGCCACCGCCTCCCGCCGGCCGCCGGCGCGACCGCCTCCAACGACGTAAACAAGGGAGGCGGCCGCATTCCTCCGAGCGCACAAAGCGGCGCGGGCCGCGGCGGCGGGAGGAGGGAGCGCGGCGCCCGGGCGGGCGGGACCGGCCGGCGCGGCCGCGCTCAGCTGACCTGCGCCATGTTGGCCGCGCACCGGCCCGCGCAACAAAGGCCGGCGGGGCGCCCCGGACCGGCCGCCCCCGCCCCCGCCGCGCCCGCCGCCCCGGCCCCGCGCCGCCTTCCGCGCCCCGCCGCGCCCGCCGCCCCTCGGCCGCCCCTCGGGCCCGGCGGCCGGCGGGGTCCAGACAAAGGCCCCGGGCCGGGGGGCCGCGCCCCGAGTCCCGGCCCCGCGCCCCGCCGCCCGGCCTGCGAACCCCCCGCCCCGGGCCCGCGCGGCCCCTCCCTCCGGCCCCGCCGCGCTTACCTGTGGGCGGAGGGCGCGCCTCGGACCCCGGCCCCGCTCACTCGCGCCGCGTCGCCGCCGCCTGCGCCCCGCGCCGACCCCGAGCGGACGCCCCGGCCGCCGCCGCCGCTCGAGAGCGCGCCCCGCAACGGCCGCCCGCTGCCCTGCCGCCGCCGCCGCCGCCGCGCCCGCGTCCTCGAGCCGCCGCGCGCCCCCGCCGAGCCGCACGCGCTGCGGCGCCGCCATCCGGGCGCGGCCCCGCGCTCCGCCGCCGGGGCGGGGCTTCGGCGCGCAGGCGCACAGCGCGGCGGCGCCCCCCCGCCCGCGGGGCCGGCCCGAGGGTCGCGGGGCGGGGCGGGCGACACGGGCCCCGCCGTCCCATCGGCTTGCTGGGCTCGCCCCGCGCCGCCCCCGGCCCCGCGGCCCCGCTCCTCCCCGGAGACGAGCCCGCGGCCCGGGACCCCGCCCTGCAGCAGCCGGGGGGCGGCCCCCCGAGACTAGGGCGGCTGGTGCCCCAAGCTGGGCGGTTGCGGAGGTTTGTGGCGGGAAAGCCCGCGCGGTCTCCGTCGCGGCCGGGCGTCCGCGGTCCCGCCGGGATCGCGTGGTGGCCGTACCTGCGCGCGGCGAGCCCGGCGGGGCCTCGGCAGACACAGTATTCCGCGCGGAAACAAGAAGTTACTTTGTATCGCTGGCAGCCGCGGGGATGGCGCCCCCGCCGTCTCGGCCTCCGCACCTCCGGGAGGTCCGCTCCGGGGGGAGCGTTGGAGCAAGCGGCCCCCCGACAACGCGCACAGGTCCGCGCGACAGCCCCCCGGGCCCCGGTGGAGTCGCGCTCCCGTCTAACGGCAGCTGCCGACCCGCTTTGCGCCACCAGTGGGCGGGCTGCCCGCCGGGACCCTGTCGGGGCTCTTCTCCGCCTTCCACTTGGCTCGAGGCCGCTGGGCCGTCTTCCTCTGGGACGTTAGCACATCCCAACAGCGGGGCCGGAGGTCTGGAAAGTAAAAACAACAACAATGAAAACACCCGTGGCGTTAGCCATAAGCTACAGCATCAGTACGCTGATCCCCAAAGCCCAAAAGTCACTCGAGGAACTTGGATGCATCGCTTAGCTGTGCGCAGTCATGGGTCTCACCGTGCATTTCCTCAACAATAAATACTTGTAGAGGGGTTCTAGCATGTTCAGGCAGACGCCGTGCTACGTCGCCGAGGTCGCCTAGTGAGGGAGCCATTCATTCATTCATCTGACGTGCCAGGCAGCCAGCCCTGCACTCTGAGGTTCCTACGAGGTCTGTCCCGAAAGTATCGGCCATGCAAACTTGTAATTATATTGACATTGGCTTGTATACAATCTAGAGGCGGGCAGAGACATTCACCTATCTCACAAGTAAATGAATCATTGTAGCTCTGAAAAGTATATATATTTTTAAAGGCACCTCATGCTAACAGGCCAGGTATGTCACTGGACAGGTATGCAACAGGACAGGTGGCCTAGTAAAGAAAGAAAGGGTTAGAGGAATTGGCTCAGGTGGAAGGAGTGGTGGGTGGAGGGCTTGAATCGGGGAACAGTGTGGCAGAGGGACCCCGGGCATGGTAAGAAGACAACCCCCCCCCCCCCCCCAGTTCCAGGGACTGAAAAACATCTCCACTGTGGGCTTTTTCCCTTGCGGGGAGGGGTCAGGAATGGAAGGGCACAGGTCCAGGGACCCGGTGCAGACTAATGCTGAGGCCGATGGAACCTGGGGGCCCGGGAAGGGCTGGGCTTTGTGGGCCAAGGCACCCAAAGTAGACAAGGAACCATGCTTTGCGAAGGCTGGTAAGGCCAACGAAGAATTCACTGCTGTCCCTGCAGGAATGAAGTTCTGAACCAAAGAACCAAAGTTCTGGCCCCTGGGCATGGAGAGGAGGGTCCTGGAGACACCTGGAGAGGCAGCTGGGCCTGAATCGTGGGATTTAGGGAAGATAGGATGTGAGTGGGTGGAGAACAGGGCTGATGGTAATGAAGATAATAGTATTCGCTGAAGATAACAACGATGATACTATTGGCCGAAGGTAGTGGTGATAATTTAGGGAGGGTAGGATGTGAGGGGGAGGAGAGTATGATAAGGAAGATAATAGCACATGCTGAGGGTTTTAGGCATCTGCACCGTGGCAGGCCCACGCATGACCTCAATCCCCAGAACAACTCCGGGTGAAGCAATGCCCTTCTTTCCCCCATCGCGTCCATGCGGGAAGGAACTCAAAGAGGTCAGGTAGCTTGCCTAAGGCGACCCCTCCTCTGGGAGGCAGAGCCAAGATTCCGACCCAGGCCCCCACCCAGCTCCGTTGCTCTGTTGGAAGGACTAGCTCAGCAGATGGTGGTGGACAGGGGCGCCCGGAGAGGAAAGGTAAATGCAGGTGCCAGGGGCAGTTGTGAAGTGCCTGGGGCCAAGCGGAACCAGGCTGGGAACTGGGAGGTTGCCTGGCAATGTCCAGGAGGCGGGGCTGGGTGGGGCAGGGAGGGGTGGCCCGTTCCCTGAGTCAGAGCACCTGCAATCGCAGAGGACAGAGGCCTAGGAAGTGAATTAATTTCCAGGTTTGTCCGTTTCAATTCCGTGAAGGCAAAAGTCGACTTTATAGGAACATATTTTACAGACACACGATCGATCTCAACCAAATAAGTTTAAAAAGGCAGGAATGAGCAAACTATGACACACACAAACGTGTGAACATATAGTGACATCTGATCCTATCAGGGGCAGGTTCTGAACTCCACCCTTAAAGGAAAAGAAATAGTGGAATTATTAAAATGTTTTATTTCAAGATTACCTTTGAAAATCCTTTGAATCGCCTATAAATTACAATAGCCATTATTTTGTTTATATAATCATTTACCAGATATATATTACCAGATATATATATATATTATACATATCTGGCATGTGACAGTTTACTCATATGAAATATAGTGTGTTGTACTATTCCTAATCACATTATTTAAAGTTATTCATTTTTAGGGAGAGGGAAAGGGAAGGAGAAAAAGGGAGAGAAACATCCATGTGTGGTTGCCTCTTGCACACCCCCAACGGGGGACCTGGCCTGCAACCAGGCCTGTGCCCTGACTGGGAATCGAACCAGCGACCCTTGGTTCACAGGCTGGCGCCCCATCCACACAGCCACACCAGCCAGGGCGCTGATCACATTATTTAAACTGCAGTTTTTCTCTCACATTTTCTTGGGGTGGGGGAAGGTCAAAATAGAGTTCAGTTTGGTCCAGTTTGGAGGTAAATTTTCCATTTTCACAAACAGTGCCCTGGGACTAGCCACTGGCCTTGTAGTGGGTTGTAAAAGCTACAGGTCTCAGTTTCTGGCCCCAAGGGGGAAAGCATCGCTCGGGTCCAATGCCAATTGTCACCTGCTCCCCAGAACCTCTGGCTTCTCTGCAAACAGTGTAATGCATCTGACTAAGGAGAACTTGCCAGTGTGGACATGAAAGTTCCTAGCACTCCTCTTGGCCACTTTGCCAAAATCAAATTTTGGCTGCCGGAGACCCCTGACCCTTCCTCCTACCCAACAGAACTGTGTAATAATCTGGAAATGCTGACAGGACTCCTTTGGGCCCCTGCTGACCGTCAGGGACTTACCTTATAAATTGGTAGCTTCTCTGAAACTGCAGGGTGCCCAGGACAAAGTGTCCCCAGAAGACACCCCACAGGCTGTTGGGGCTTCACCTCAGTCGTTTAGAAGCAGCTTCTGCCTCTGGAACTCTCACTGGCTTTGCTTGGCTGGTTTGTGCCAGGTCTTCTCCAAAGAGTCTAAATTACTTCTCTCAGAGTCCTTGTTTTACAAAACTAACCTCATTAATTTTATCTCCACTAACGTTAACTAGATTTTGCGGGGGTGGGGTTAATCTGGTTAACTACTGAATGAAAGAAGGAATGAAGGAATGGAGAGCTGAGGGTGAGGCACAAACACCTGGACTATCAATCTGAAGTACAGGAATGAAGACTGCCCCCCGGTGAAGTAATGGGGGCACCCGATTCCGCCTAGGCAAGACGCCTCTGCTTCCTTGACAGTGGGCCTGCAAGAAAGCGTTGTGTAAACTGTCACGTCAACCCCAGGCAGTGCTCCCCCCGGCTCCATGGGGTTTCAGGATGCGTGCCAAGTTTCCTCAGGCCTCGTGGGGGAAAATATTTCAGGGTAGGGAGCCTTCCTGGGCCACTCAGGCCGCACTCAAAGGGCTGTTCCATGTGCTGCAATAGGTTGGGCCTTAGGGAATGTTGCAGAAATTGCAGAAGTGGGTCCCACCACATCAGTCGGGCCTGGAGCACGAACCTGTGGCCCGTCCTTTGCTGTCTGGGGCGAGCGGTTGCGTTAAACAGCGTTTTTAAAAAATTCTGCCCAGCGTGGTGCAGGAGAAATTGCCGGTACAACGTGAGCGTCCCAAAAGGAGGCTGGAACGAACAACAGAGCTCCCAGAGCTCCAATGGTCAGGAAACGCATTAGCCCACAACCGCTTCTGTTTTCCTTTTCCTCAAATGTAATCTATTTCTTCAGGAAGAAGGTTACATGCTAGGCACCGAATTTTGCAAGAAGCTAGAAAGTCAGTGAGGTTTTTATATTTTATGTCCCCAGTGGTCTGTGGGGGTAGGTGATGCTAACAAATTCACTGTCCACATGTCACTCCAAGTCACCTGAAATGCAGTCAGTGACTGCCTGGTGCTCCTATACCATTCCTGACCCCCACCCCCGCTCCCCCAAACGCAAGACTCATTCCATGGCTCCATGTCTTTCCTTTACAGCATTAGAACTTAAAAACTCCTGGTAACATTAAAGAGTACACCAAGCCCTTCAAAGGCAGGGGGCATGTCGCCTGTGCTGCTGTGTCCCCAGTGAGGCTGGACACGTAGAAAGTCCTCCCATTCTTGTTGAGTCAATGAAGAAACATCAGACAGGCTATGCCCTTAAAACCTCTGCTATCTGCAGAACCTGGTTAGTTTTTCTTTGGCATATTCCTCTGCTCCTCATTAGCAGATTTTGCCCCACCTTTCCTGAGAGAACTAGCCTTGGTTGACCTCCTAATGTGTGCTTATGTTTATGGGGTACCTGATTAAAATGAACATTATGGAGGGAGAATGTTCTGGACAAGGAGACTCAGAGAGGACAGGAACTTCCCAAGGGCGCAGACTCACCATGGGGGGTGCGCATCCATGTCTGCCCACCCCCAAAGCCTTCGCTCTGACTGAGCCTGTGTGTATGTCAACTAAGGTACACGGATCTCAAAGGGTTTATTATTAGTTGTAATTCTCACCTGAGGATATGTTTATTGATTTTAGAGAGAGAGGAAGGGGTGGGGAGACAGAGATACATCAACTGGTCACCTCCTGGATGCACTCCAGCTTTTGGTGCCTCCAACAAACCGAACCACCCAGCCAGGGTGGATCTCGAAGGGTTTCCCCGTGAATTCTTCTCCAGAGCCCTCCAGTCTTCTTTGAGAATTTCTCAGTTCAGGGCTTTCACGTTAATACTTCTAGAAGAATCCATGACAGTACATGTTGTGTTATCTGGGCAATTATAGAACTCTCTCTGATAATGAATCAATGAAGGTGTGTATGTAACTTTCACTTTTAATCACATGTATTGCGTTGTAATCACATTACTCAGGAACAAGGACATTATAAAGTCTTTCAGGACAGAGACAAAAGGTGTATCTGCCCCGGGTCCCAGTACGAAATTAGTGACCCTGGGAAGGAATTTAACCTTTTTGCCTTCGTTTTCTTGTCTATTCTAACAGACCTCTCCTCTAGGGTAGCTGAGGATTAAATGAGTTCTTCTGTGTAAAACAGCTAGATCGGGGCCTGGCTTGAGGAAACAGGAAGAAAAGCAAGAGGAGGTGGTGACAGTGGTGGGCAGGAGGTGGCGTGGTCACAGCTTTGGGGATTAGCAACCCTTTGGTTCACAGGCCGGTGCTCAATCCACAGAGCCACACCGCTCAGGGCCATAATGATCTTTTGATCACTTCTGTAGTGTTAACCAGTCAGTGTACTTGGCGCGTTTCAATGTTTCTTAATCATCATATATTATTAAAAAAAAAAAAACCCTCATCAAAAGCATAAACAGCTTCTCACAGTTCATTTCTCAATGAACAGAAACATCGATGAACCCCGCAAACTGTCCAGCAAGCATAGATGTGTATTCATAGACACATTTACTTTCTCTTTAATAAAAACAGTATTGTTATGAAATCCTCTTCAGATTTAATATATACGTTAAGCAGGACAGCGTTAATGATCCAAGGAGTCTGTTTCTTTCTCCTCTGAAACAGAACAATCCTCCTTAAACAGCCTCAATGGTCACAGCACTTCACACGCACTTGGTGAATCCTCCCCAGGGCCACCGCGCAGGGAAGCGGTTCGCATGGGCCCTTCTCCGGGTGACATCTCCTGACGCAAGCCTGACTCCGGCCGGCTCAGCCGGGGCTGTGCCACCGAGGTTACGGGGGACCCAGCCGGGGCTGAATCGCTTGGCCCGCTTTCCCGAGTGAAACCTGGTCCTCGGAGTGGCTCCACCGCCATCTCCTCCGGGCCGGCTGGGGCAGGAGCGGCTCTGAGCCTGGCAGCGAAACAGCAGCGATTCCCTCCGAGAATGACAAAGCTGGTCTGTGCGGAACCTGCGAGACGGGGCGCGTGACCAGGGCCGACGGCCAGCTGCCATCAGAGCCTGATTCACTCGGGGAACTGGGGCGCGATGCGTATCTCGGGGCCCTTCTCGGGAGCGGCTCTCCTGAGGCCGGGCGAGAATCAGCAGACAAACTTCTCCCTCCCTGGCTGAGCCTCTCAGGTGCGTGGGAAGCTCCGGGAAGCCCTACTTTTCTGCCTATTCAGACCTGCTTCCTGCCAAAGGTGTCACTGACACAGCCCCACAGACCAGGCCAGATTCGAGGTCAACCCCGCCCCACAGAGGCACCTTCTCCCTCCTGATTCCCCCCTAAGGCCTGATCCATCCACCACGAGCTCCCCCGGCTCGCTAACCCGCACCCGGTGAGTCAGTGGCCGGAATGATGTCAAATCCCAGGGCCCGTGGTCAGCAGCCAGGAGGGAACAGAGCGTCCAGGGGACAGCCCCGTGGGACAGCGGCCTTGGAGGGGCTCCTGCCGGCAGCCCCGACCCACAGTTGGGCTGCAACTTCAGAGGCTCTGAGTTGGGACCCCCAGCTGGGCTGCGCCCGAATTCGGGGCCCACAGAACTTTTGGAAACCTGTGTGTGTCGGGTAACTTGAGCACAGACACGGGTAATGAAGTCAGCAAGGGGAGCCGCCCGCCCGGAGCCACTAGGGTTCCCCCTTCCCGAACATCCCAAGACGTGTGAAACCTAAGGAGACCCCAGGGCCTGGGGGGCTGCCCTTGCTATATTCCCAGAGTGGGGAAGGGCTGGAGGGGGCGCCCCCAGAGACCCCCAGTGCCCCTCCCGGAGCAAAGCGAATGTGCCCAGTGGCAAGCTGCACACCCCCCGCGCCCCCCCCCCCCCCC
>PVIW01001961.1:0-182603 GCA_004026585.1 Noctilio leporinus | reverse complement strand
CTGAGCGGGGGAGTGGGGGAGACCGAGGTGCAGAGCCCTGACCCCTCCCTGTGGGGGCCAGACACCCGCAGGCGGTTTCCCCATAGCAGACAACAAACGTGACGTGGGGGGCGGCGGGAGGGAGGCTGGGGTGACAGAGAACAGAAGGAGACAGGTCTCCGGAGTCCTATGGGCCACTCGGACCACCTAGGGGTGCGAAAGGTGTGCGCTCAGCCCCCTGCTGCTGCTGGGGCTGAACAGGTGCTGAGAAGCTGGTCCCGGCCACCAAAGACGTCTTGGGACAAGGAGCCGCCTGGCACCTCGGCACCTCCCTGCAGCCGGTGTTTTCCTCCCTTCCTGTGCGTCTTGGGCGAGTCCCTTAGAAGCTGCATCCATTTCCCCCCGCCGCGGACTGCGCGTTCTGGACTCCGGGCAGGGAAGTGACAGGCTGAACGAACCGCACTGGGAACGGAAGGCCAAGACCCCTGCCGGCCATCCCTCCGAGAGACTCCGGAATCCGAAAGGCTTCGATGTGTAGAGAATGCCTTGATCCTGCTTTCTTTTGGGATAAACAAGCCACCCCAACTCCAAACACAAAGAGAGAGAGAGAGAGAAACAACAAAATACTGGGTTCCCCTACTCAAACTTCCATATTTCCTTCTCCCATTAAAAAAATGCTCATCATCAAGAACCTAGTAGAAAGGAACCATGGACATGGACAACAGGTGGGATTGACTTTGGGGGGAAAGGGTGGGTGGGGAGGGGGACAGAGGGGAGAAAAAAAGGGATGGATGTAATACAACAACAATAAAATTAAAAGAAAAAAAAAAAATGCTCATCACTCCTGCCTGCCCACCCCCCCCACCTGGGAGAATACGGTGTCGTGGGCAAGTGCGGGATATTCATGGGAACGTGGATTTAGGGTACTCAGTCTGCCGCAAGGTGTCCAGGAACATGACCCTTGCTGCCGGTGTCCCCAAGTGTGCACGCGTGTGTGTGTGTGCGCGCACGTGTGTGCTGTGGGTGGTGGGGTGGAGCAGGGTTGTCTGCTGGGTGAGTTTTGCAAGACCTGCCGGCCCTGCTTGGCAGCACTCGGAGCCGGGACATGAAACCAAAGCTCAGGTCAGGGTAGGTCGGCATCTCGTTAAACAAGTCCTTCAGCCTCTTCCAAATAATGTGTGCGATTCTTCAAGCTACGTAAACTGAAGTATGGGATCTTATTTTCTTGGAAAGAGAAGAAGATCTGAGGGGTCACTTCTCCCTTCCCCAGCTTCTCATTGCTTCCAGGGAAGAAGGGAGGGAGAGAAACACCGACCGGAGGCCTCCCACGTGCGCGTGGACCGGGCACTGAACCTGCAACCTAGGTATGCGCCCTGATGGAGGCTCGAACCTGCAACCTTTTTGGTCGTGGGCAACGCCCCAACCGGCTGAGCCACACAGGCCAGGACACAATGGCTCTGCTGCCCTTCAGGACTTTGTAGGGCAGTGAGGAGGGAGGAGCATGGATTTCCTGACACCCAGGGCCTCACAGCCAGTATAAGGATGCGCCTTTGTGAAAGTCAGATGGTGAAAGAAAGGAGCAAGTAAATACTGTCCCCTCCTGCTCACTGGCTGGGGCCACACAAAAGAGTCCATTAAACTAATGGGTGCAGGCCTGCTGGGGAGCTGGTGAAGTCCCAGCAGGGTTAGGTTTCTCCGACTTAGTCTGCCGCCGGGATCTCAGATGTCCTCCCCCTTGTCATCGAAGCTGGGTCACGGGGCCCCGCGGCATGGCTGGGACCTGGCAAAGACCCCGCAGCCCGGCCACCGGGAGCTCAGGACATTGGCGCCTCCTCTCCGGGCTGCCCCGTCTGGGAAGGGAAGGTGGTGGCCTAGAAACATCTCATCTCGGATTCTAAACACACAAAAGCACCGAAGAGCAAAAGCAAAACCACTCTAGGGAGACCGAGTGCCCACCCTGTCAGCCACCTGAGTAATGCGTGTCCTCCTCACAGTGCTGGCGGGATTCCCCCCTTTACCAACCGGATTCCCCAGTTGACAAGGGAGGAAATAAGGTTCAGGAAACGTGACCGGCCCACCCTGAAGTCATGACAGGTGTGCGGGTCGCCAGCCTTCACCCTGAGGTCAGGCCTGTCTGGGTCCAAAGGCCATTTCTTCATGCCACTCTGCCTCCCGGTCACCTTTGATCTCTTGACCGCATTTTAGGGCAAGTCACAGGCCCAGGCAAGCCTGCCAGGAGGACAGGTGAAGGCACCGTGTGCCCCTTCCCACCACCCCGGCTGTGAGGGTTACAGACTGTTTGCGTTGACACACCACAGGCTTTGCCCTCCCAGCCTGGCTCTCCGGGCACTGAAGCCCTCCGGGGCATCGCACACGGGGTGAGCATTTCATGATCCAAGAGCCTCTGCTGCCCCGGCTGTGCGCCATGACCATGTCAAGTTGTGCTCCTCAAAAGCGGGCCTCAGAAGCTCTTCACCCCAGTTCGGAAGCAGCAAGAATCACGTCTAGCATTCGATGGAAGACAAACAGTCCGTGTTCACCTTTACACCTGCGACCGGGGCCACATGTGTCCAGGGGAGAGCCCAGGGCGTGTCGCTGCTGAGAGTGCGGGCAGGGGCAGGCGGGCCCGGAGGGGCGACCAGGGGCTGGGGACCCCAGACGCCTGAGTCCAGGGCAGCACTTGGGGGCGGAGACCACAGAACCCCACCCAGCCCTGGAGGCTGGAAGTCCACCCTTGGGGGGACTGTGTGTGCAGCTTCTGCAGCGTGGCCACTTCCGCACAACCCGGTACATGCTGGGGCAGGACTGTGCGGCTCCGTTTCAGGTTCTCGGGGTGGTGGCTCTGCAGGTTAGTCGGGGTTCTGATGTGGCTGTGGAAGCTGTGAGGACCAAGTTCACCTAGGCAGCCATCTGCCCGGAACCCGCCTCCCACTGTTTTCTGGGTGTCCCTTCTACGGGTAGCGGGGCACCATCAGCTCCCAGGCAGAGCCCCAGCCAGCGGGGCTCACGGGGAGCCAGGTCTGTGACCAACTTTGGAGACTGTTCCCATGACGTGAATGCGAGACAAATGTCAACTGGGTGCCCCCAGCCAGGGACGAGGCCTGCAGCCCAGGCACGTGCCCTGCCCGGGAACTGAACCAGCGGCCTCTCAGTTCACAGTCTGACGCTCCATCCACTGAGCCCCACCAGCCAGAGCCACGAACCTGTATTTAATAAATCATCTTTAAAAACTGAATTTGACATCCTTTAAGATTGGACAACAATGTTATAAACCTAGAGGGGAAAAATAAGAGCTTTTTTCTTCTTCCTCCTCTTCCTCCTTCTCCTCCTTCTTCTTCTTTTCACAAAACCAAGCAGACAAACCTGCTGGTCTGGTGGAACTTACGAGGACCGCATCAGGAGGGCCATCTGGATGCCTGAAACACCCGCGTTCTTCCCAACGTGGCTTCCCATCAGCGCCCAGTGGCGCGAGAGCACCGAGACCGGGAACTCGGTGAGTCAGCGAGGCTGCGGGACGCCGGCAATTACCCAACGTGCAGCAACAAGTCCGGAGTCGGCCAGGGGGCACGGGCACACGCCCAGGGAACCTTCAAAGCAGGCGGCGGGGCCGCCCAGAGTGTCCTCCTCCCCTCAGCACCATTGGGTCTCAGGCCCCGTGTCCAGGGACCGGTGGTCCATGAGGGGCGGTTCCGAGTTTGAAAAGGTCAGGGGGCACCTCGCTCCACCCCTCCCCTTCGTGGCACAGGGGCGGGAACCCTGGATGCGTGTCTGCAGGCGACCACGACCGACTGCCCACCGAGGTGTCGTTTAGCCCCTGCTGACAGAAGTACCTGAGCTCCAAGGAAGGAACCCGGGGCGAGGACCCAATTACACAACCCCGCCCAAGTTTTCCACTAAAAATGAATTGTTACCTAGCAACCCAAACTGCTTGGTTTAGCTCGGGGAGTTACCTCCCCCAAACTACACCCTATGGAGGACACAGCCTGGCCCACCAGTCTCCAAAGGTGGGCTGGCTGCTGGAATGGGATGATCTGCGTATGAAAACAGCTTACGCGTGAGTCAGGGTGGGGAGCTGAGCAGCTCGAATGTTTACCTGAGGCCACGGAAGTGAGCTGATCAGAGGCTGGTTGGTGGGGGCTCTGCGGGTTAGTCCACCAGCATTGCTGGTTCCACTCTAATCTGAGGGCCCTCGGGTAGGTGAGCGGGTGTCCCAGGAGAAGTAGCTGTCACACTGCTCGCCTTAGGGTGGCTGTGTGGCCACACCACCAGGGCGGGGAGATCCGGCTGGAAACGCCTTCCTGGGGTGCTCAGGGCTCTCCCGGCTGCCTGGCGCTGCTTCCTGGAGCCCTTTAAGAGTCCTCAAAGGATATCCCCGACCTGGGTGAGTTATGACTTCATTTTTCACGTGCGCCGGATCCATCCCTTGGTCAAGGAATAGGGGCGGGGGTTGGGCAAGGAAGTGAAGTTTGGATTTTTCTACTAGTAAGTGTAGGTAGGGGTCACTGTGGATGCAATCTGGGGGTGGAGGGAGAGAAGAAGAGCTGAATGCTGGGGAGAAACCCAGACCTCTGGGGAACAGCCCCGTGCCCAGACCCCAATTGCAAGAAAAGCCATGACGATGCTGGCAACTGTCCACATGTGGAAGCCACATGGGGCCACCGCGGGCGGTGAGCTGGGGCTGGAGCTGGGCAGCCCCATGGGCTATGTCGCAAAGCCTGTGCTGGGGGCCCTCAGAGAGTTTGAGTGAGTAACTGGGTTGGGCCTGTGTCCGGACAACGGCTTTCTGCTGCCAAGGCCAAGAGGACAGGAGAGGGACAACAGTGGCGTCAGGGAACCAGGGAGAGTCTGTCCAGGGGACCCGGGGGAGAGCTCTCTGGAGAGCGGAGGGTGGGCTGGAGAGGAACCCATGGCGTTGCAGGAGGCCAGGGGCAGAGGAGGACATGCCCCCCTTGCCAACCCAGCAGTCCGGGCCTGCTCTGGTCCTTTACCAGGTGTTCCGATGTCACAAGCAACCTGTTAGCCAGGGAGGAGAAAGGTCCTCGGAATGCTACCTATTGTTTCCACTATCTGGGAAGGGAAACCTTTGAGACAATTTACATCCCAAAGGCAGAAAGGCCACTCAAGGCCCCACAGGAGGGAAAGGGCCCATTGGGAACAGAGACAAAGGAGGGAATACTCCTCGGAGAGTTACTTGGGCCCCAGGAGGTTTATTTATTTACAGAAATAAATTTATGGGAAAGGCTGGGAAGGTCCAGGTGGCGAGCTCAGGATGGGGATGGGGAAAGCTGAGGTTGCAGCCTTCCAAGGGGCTCCCACCACGCCCGCCGCCAGCCTAAGGGACAGTTCAAGAACACGGGGACCTGATGCTGTGCCCTCCCCACCTTCTCCACCCTCCACCCCACTGAACTCTCGGTGTCCCCCTCTTACCTAAGACCTGAGATGTCCGTTCTGAGTCCCAGCTGAGCCCTCGGGACATGGGGACTGTCACTCACCTAAGGGCTAAAATGGATTTTTGAATTAAAAATATTTTTAAATTTATTATTATTGTTTTTTAAGATTTTGTTTATTATTTTCAGAGAGAAGGGCAGGGAGAGAGGCGGAGAGGGAGAGAGACATCCATGTACGGTTGCCTTTCACCTGCCTCCAGCTACCGACCTGGCTGGAGACCTGGCTTGCAACCTGGTTCTGTTGCCCTGGCTGGGGATCGAACCAGCGACCTTTGGGTTCACAGGCTGGCACCTTATCCACTGTGCCACCAGTCAAATTTTAAAGCAGAGCCTCACAGCCATTTCTGCACAGGAGCCTTGTAAGCAAATCACACTTCAGGGAGCACCCCGCCTGCCCTGCATTCCTGCCATGTGAGCAGCCTTTATATAGGACTTCCTGGAATCCTATTTCAGCCAATAGGGCTGAGGCTGACCCCATCTAATAAGAGCTGTGCAGCTGCAGCCAATCAGACCAGCTCTGTTTGGACCAATCAGGATAGGGTCTTTTGGACCAATCAGACTGTGGGGATTCAGAGTCCTTATTTGCATGAGGGTGGACCACTCAGGGACCATATAAGACAGTTCCCTTTGGGCTCTGCAAGCACACTTTCCCCTTCCACTGGAGATGGCGTTGGGGTGGGTTTCCCTGGCGGGGCTGAGCCAGCACAGGTGTCTCACCAGGGCAGAGTAGAGCAGACCGGTTGAGTCCTTTGCACTGAATCAAGTTTCCTTCTTCAGCGCAGCCCAGGGGAGCCAGCCACGGGTTTGGAGCGGAGGTCTGGAGCGGAGGTCGGTGGGGGAAGGAATGGGTGGCCCACCCTGCGGTCAGATAGGAGGGGAGGGAAGGAGAGCACCCCGGGGAGCTGGACCCAGGATTCCAGGGGCGCACCCACCGCCAGGGCACAGCAACGGCTCCAGCGCCGAGCAGGCTGGCCTTCACCAGGGGTCTGATGAACGTTTCCGGGGAAGGACCAGAGGACCAGGGGTGGGAGCGCCTGGGTGAAGCTGGGGCGCAGCTGCGCAGAAGGCAACAGAGAGGCAGGACAGAGAAAGGCTGCAGACAGACTCCAGGGTGTTCAGGGCCACACCCCGCAGCCTGGACTCTGTCCTGTGGGTAACTGGGAGCCATTGAGGGTGGTAGGCTGAGGAAGACAAGGTCTGGGTGCATTTTAGGGAGTGGGACAGAATCCGGGAAGACCCGTGAGGAGGCCTGCAAGATGGTCAGGGAGGCGGGGTGAGGCCTGTGTCAGCCTGGGGGGCCGGGGTGTGCTGGCAAGAGAATGTAAAGGTAAACTGGACTCATGCAAAGATGCTCAACCTCATTAGTCATCAGGGAAATGCACATCAAAACCCCAATGAGGCACCACGCCACACCTGGTGGGACAGCTAGCACAGAAAGGCCAGGTGAAAACAGGGGTGCACCAGGATGTGGGGAAACCGGAGCCCCGCTACCTGCCAGCGGGTGTGAAATGGGAGAGCCACCAGCGTGTCAGTAGCTGGTTTCGCTCCTAAGCATATACGAAGAAAATATCAAACCTACGGCCACACCCAGGAAATTTATACGCTCAAGGTCACAGGAGCCTTGCTCATAGGTGGGAAACCCCAAATCAGCTGGCACGTGGGTACATGAGACATGGTCTGTCCATTCAAAGAGATGTTCATCAACAAGAAGGAGTAAAGTATTGGTGCCCAGTGTGATGAACTTGGAAACATCATGCCAAGAAGCCAGTCCCAGAAGCCCCCGTAGTAGATGAACTTGGCAGAACAGACAAATCTATACACTCAGGAAGAGTAGGGCGGTGGCTGAAGGGTCAGGGGTTTCTGTGGGGAGTGAATAAAATGTTCTACACGTAACTGCGGTGTGGTTTACACGGTGAGCGTGCTGAACACCAGAACTGTACACGTGAAGGGGTGGAACGTATAGTTGTGACTTGCATCTCAAGAAAGCGGCTTAGGTTGCACGAGAGGGTCCTTTTCTCTCTGCATCTCTCAGAAATGAATGATGGGTCAAGTGCAACGGAAGCTGCTCATCATCGGTTTTTAAACGCGCGCCAGTTTCTGCAACGTAGGCTTTCACGCTTCTGCGTAATTCAACACACATGTTTTCATCGGAGGGCTGCTAGTCCCATAACCACTTTGGAAAAACCCCGATGACCCCAGAGGGAATTCCACACGGAACCAGATAGACCCAGGGCCTCCTGCGTCCCCCTCCTCCCCGCGCCCAGTTGACCAAGAGTGTCACTTTTCTGCGGGAAGGGGAACCGTCTCAAAGGGAGACACATCCCCGGCATCGCCTGCAGGTCAGGGGTCCCGAGGAAACAGGAACAGGCCCTGGACGTCTCCTCTCACCCAGCTGGGCGCCCTGCCCCCACCTAACTTCCACCTCAGCTCCCCCCCCACCCCCCCACCCCCGAGCTGGGGACCTGCCTCTTTGCCTCTCCAGCGGATGACCCTTGCCTCCCAGGTTGACACATGTAAACAGGGTCCTTGCAGCTGTGTGGCCTCGGCCTGTCACCGCCCCTCTCTGATGCCTGGTGTCCACAGGGCGCTGAACCTGCAGGGGTAGATGGAAGGACCAGAAGAGGCCCGAGGGTTCCCAACCAGACAGAGGAGAAGAGCCCTGCTTTGTGGCTTGTTTCTGTGACCACAACCTGCTCCCCGACCCGTGATCCCCAAGTCGCTGTCCAGTAAGCCCTGCTGTGCCGGGACAGCCAGTGCCGCGGGTCATCTGACCAGCCCTGCCCCCCGAAACCAGGCCCCTGGAGTGGGGCTGCTGACCGAACTCCGAATCCAGGGTCCTTGAGGAGTGTTGCCTAGACTGTGGGTAAAATCCACAGACCGACCAACCTCCACCACGGCGTTTGTTTTCTTTCTTTTAGACAATAATGTGTCCCACGTGGGAGGTGGCGTGGGCCCTGCTTTCTGGGGTGCCTGTGTGTGGCCCAGACACAACCCTTCCGGCCAAGCAGATGGGGGTTGGACATCCTTTGAAGACCCCTCGGCAGACGGGAGGCCACTTCACACCAGGCTGCTCTGCTCCCTTCTGGCCCTTTCGCCCATCACGGCCCATTTCCAAGGAGAAAATGACCACAGAATCCTGGCAAAGCCCTGGAGCCTGGCCCGGCCCCCCTCCCCCCGCCTGCAGGGTCATCCCATCGGCACTTGGAAGTCGGGCCCTCAGGCCTCCAATTCTCAGTGGCCCCGCTCAGAAACAACAGAGGGAATTAGGTTTCCTCAATCCACCTATTTAAGTGGCTGCAAATTAAATCCCACTGTGACCTGTTTCTTTACCCTGCGACTGGTAATGCGAGGCCCCACTGGACCAAAGCTGCAGAAAGGGTCCCTCAAAGCCAGCAGCAGCGCAGGACGGGGCTGCACCTAGAGGAAGTCACTGGGGACAGAGCAGGGACAAGGCCAGGGCGGAAGCACCTGTGGGTGTCTGCCGGCAGGCAAGTGAGCCATCACGCCAGCCACCTCCTTGCTCCCTGCCCTCTGGGCGCTTCAGCAGCTGAAGTTGGGGACTTCGGCTGTGTTTCACGGACAAATGACCTTTCTGGCTAACCTTGGTGCCTTTGTAAAGAAACACCTGGGTAACCCCCTGGGTTAACGCCTGGTGCTTCTCTGTGTTAGTCAGAAATGACCCTGGACCGGTCGACAGAGGGAACTGAATGTAAGAAGTTGGTTTCACAGGGAAGGGGAGAGACAGGCAGCTCAGCAGGGGGCCGTGAACGCAGCGGGAGAGCCCCCCAAGGCAGGGAGCGAGCCCCGAGTCCACACTGGCTGGCAGAAGCTAGACCAGGCCAGCGCTGCCCAGAGAGTGCGCACGTGGTGACAGGGGCTGTCTCGAAGGAGTCGGAGCCCCCAGGGCGGTCCTCTGCGAGTTAGACCTTGGAGACACCACCTACGCGGAGCAAGAGGGGCGGAACACCCGATTCTGCCCCTTCCTGCGCGCCAGCCCCCCGCGCCTCTCCCATCGCCCCAAGCTGTCTGAAGCCACGGGGCCAGGGAGCCCGGGAGCTGTGGTTTTCCAGAGACCAGAACAGCGGAAAGGCAGGGAAGAGACCTGGGAGGAGGAAATCCCAGGGAGTCTCCCACGGGCCACGGCCGCTGGAGGAAGACGGAGGTAGGGAAGCACCGAGTGGCGAGCTGGGAGCTGGGCCCCACGTGCGGGCGAGGAGACAGGCAGGCAGGCAGGCAGGCCCTCGGCCACAGGGCGCCGGGGAGCAAGGGAGCCAGGGTCCCCTCCCACTTTTTAGCCACCGCATTGCACCGTGGACAGGTGTCGAAGGCCACTTGCCTCTGCATAGCCACGCCTTTCCTGATACTTGAGTTGCTGGTCTTCAGATGCTATTTACTTATTTTCAGAGAGAGGGGCAGGGAGAGAGAAACATCAACATGGGGTTGCCTCTCGCTCGGCCTGAGCTGGGACCTGGCCTGCATCCCCGGCCTGTGCTCCAATGGGGAACTGAACCGGTGACCCTGCGGCCCACAGGCCAGCACGCAATCCGCGGAGCCCCACCCGCCAGGGCTCATTGGTGGTGTTGTTTGCTTGTTTGTTTTTTAAAGAATTTTGTTCCTAGCAACAGAGAGAGGAGGAGGCAGAAAGATGTTCCTGAGGCCGGTGGCAAAGAAGGGCCTTCCCCTGCTCAGCCTTTGGGGGGCCAGCAGGGAGAGGGCCAGGGCTGGACAATGAACGTGGCCGAGTGCCCACCCCGAGGAGCAGGTGGACGAGGCCCCCGGCGCCCCTCAGCCAGGGATGCCCTCAGCCTTGGTCCTCTAACCTCCAGCTCCGCCACCTCTGTCTCTGGCCCTGGTTCTGGGGACGGGGGTCCAGCTAGCAGGGGCAGGAAGCCTGGGCACCACCAGAGCCTGCTCCGAGGGTCCCGTCAGTGTTGACTTCCTGCCATGTCAGCTTGTCCAAACACCATCCGCCATCCTTCCTCGGATTCAATGGCTTCTTTCTGCGAAGGAGTTCTTGTACTAGCATTTACCTTGCGCCTTGTAAAACCTTATGGAAACGGGACAACGATGTTGAACATAGGGAAGGTGAGTCCCTATGAGAGAGGATATCTCAGTGCGGCTGGGGAGGCCCCACCCCCTGAGCCCCCCGGCCGGCCCAGGGCACCGCCTCCCTGTCCCCTGTCCACTCACGCAGGGCCGGACTCCACGGGTGGCTGGGAGCTCAGGTGGTGAGTGTTGGCGTTAGGATCACCCCACATCTCTCCCCGCGGGTTTTCATTTTGAACTTGCTAGGAAATCCAGCCGTCCTGCGGTTGTAGAAAATCTGTAACTAGCAACGAATAATCATGGGAAGAGTTATTTTAGTCATTGGCTAAGTGGTGGGTATGGTGTTAGTCACTTCATTTATTAATTCACCGAACTTTTACAGAATACATGCTAGGGCCTTGATCGTACACTGCGACAGAGACTAGGACGTTACTTATTCATGCACAAAATACTCATCGACCAGTATTATTGGGTTTCCTGGCGCCCAGCGCTGTCATGCATCGGACAGGGAGGAATGGGAAACACAGCCCAGGTCCCTGAAAGTCCGCCTTACGCGGAGAGAGCCAGCGGATGAAGGTTTCTGTCTGATCGTTCCTCCCTGTATTGATTTACTCCATATTTATTCCTTTAAAAAACCACTTTCTGGTCTTTCTAAATTGACACCTATTCGAGCCTGGTCTACAAGTTCGTGTGATTCGATATTTGTAAACAATGCAGAATGATCACACGTAGATCCGCAATTTTTAACTTAGGATGAGAACTTATCGGATCTGCTCTCTCAGCCCCGTCAGACGCACAGTGCGGTGCTGTTACCGTCCGCACGCTGTACCTCCCAGCTCCAGAACTCCCCTATAATGGGAAGTTGGTACTTTTTGTCCCCTTTCACCCCCTCGCCTTGAGCAACCCCCAATCTTCTCTCTGTGTCTGTGAGCCTGTGTTGTTATTGTTGCTGGTTTAGCCTTTAGGTTCTACATAAAAGTAAAATCATTTGTCTTTCTCCGGCTGACCTATTTCACTTCACCTAATACCCTCTAGGTCCACCCATGTGTTTGCAAGTGGCAAGATTTCTTTCTTTCTTTCTTTAAAGATTTTATTTATTTGTGGAGGGAAGGGAAGGGAGGGAGAAAGAGAGGGAGAGAAACATCCCAAGTGGGGACCTGGTCGGCAACCCAGGCATGTGTCCTGACTGGGAATTGAACCAGAAACCCTTTGGTTTGCCGGTCGGCACTCGGCACTGAGCCGCACCAGTCAGGGCTCTTTTTCATGGCTGAATAATATTCCATTACTTGTGTATACCACACCTTCTTTATCCATTTATCCACTGATACTTTCTTGTTTCCATCTCTTGGCTATTATAAATAATGCTGCAACGAATAGGGATGCAGCTATTGCTTCAATATAGTTTCTTTTTTCTTTTCTTTTCTTTTCTTTCAGACAAATACCCAGAAGTGGGATCGCTGGATCAGATAGTAGTTCTACTTTTACTTGTAATTTTTTGAGCAGCGTGTCTTAGCTGGTCTTTTTGACAATAGCCGTTCTATCTGATGTGAGGGGACATCTCACTGGGGTTTTGATTTGCAGTTTCCCGATGATGTTGAGCATCTTGTACTTGTTGGCCAGCTGTATGCCTTCTTTGGAAAAATGTCTATTCAGATCTTTTGCCCATTTTTTATTTTATTTATTTTATTTTAAGATTTTATTTTATTATTTTTAGAGAGAGGGGAAGGGAGAGAGACAGCAATGTGTGGTTGCCTTTTACCTGCCTCCAACCACGGACCTGGCTGGAGACTGGCTGCAACCCGGTCATAAGCCCTGGCTGGGAATCGAACCAGCGACCTTTGGGTTCACAGACTAGCACTTTATCCACTATGCCACCAGCCCAGGCTCCATTTTTTAAATGAGACTTTTTTTTTTTGGGTATTGGGTTGTATGGGTTCTTTATATATTTTGGATATTAATCCTTCATCAGATACATGATTAGCAAATATTTTCTCCCATTCAGTAGGTTGTATTTTCGTTTTGTTGATAGTTTTCTTTGCTGTGCCACATTTATCCCTGACTCTGCATGCTGGGCACTGGTATGCAGGGGGTGGTATGTCCCTGCTTGGAGAAGCTCATAGTCTGGACACACCCCAGGATCCCTTCCCAACTCTGTCACCATGAAGCCACTCAACCACCCACCCACCAGGAAAATGGGGCCCCATGGTGACGTGAAACAGCACCACGGGATGGAGCCGTTGGCCGGTGATGTGCTGTGGCACCGGCCGGGCCTCTGGCCCTGGGGACCATGGGGAAGGTGGACTGTCCCCAGTGGCCGATCCCGTGGCACCCTGTGTGATACTCCCCTTTTCTCCTCTTCATCACAGTTGCAGTCAGTCATTTAGCGGCAGCAACATGACAGTATGAGTTTTCCAGAACAGAGTCTGGTACGTGGTAGTGCTCGCGAGACATCTGTGGTCTGACCACCTCCACCAGCTTCACAGAGCCACAGCGGTTCCTCAGGGAGGGGCCTTCTGAGAAGAGTTTTAGAGTTCTGGGGGGCCTTGATGTGAAGGGAGAGGAGGCCCCAGCATTTAGAAAAGAGCCAGGTTTCAAAAGAAACATTGGTGATGGTGATGGTGATGATGGTGGTGATGGTGATGATGATAATAATGATGATGGTGATGATGGTGAAGAAGGCAGAGGCTGGATCCAGTGGCCTCCAGATGATGAGTCCAGCTGTGGGACCCTAAGGGGTGCTTCTGAAATCTGTGGACAAAGATGCTTCTGTGCGTGTTCATATCCCAGCCCCCACCCTGGAGGTCCATGTCACCGGCCGTGCAGGAGCGTGCAGAGGTGGGCTTCCCCTGGAAGGTCTTGCTATGAGCTCCCCGGCTCGGGGTTGCAGAGCAGAGCTGTGGGCCCTGGCAACCACCGGTGGAGCAGAGCCGTGAGCAGTGCCCATCAGGGGCTTCTAGTTCCTGCCCTGCTGGGGGAGCTGGTTCCCAGGTGCCTCCCCTGGGTGTGTGCTGGGAGAAGGGGTGGGGTTATGTTTATCCTTCAACTGACACAAAGGAAGGGCTCCTTGTTTTGCAGGATGACAGGAAGAGTCAGCTCTGCTGCTATTTAGAGTGGAAATGATATGATTTTGCTTTGTTCCTGTGGTCTGGAATCTCTGGCATTTCCCTCTCATTTCCTCCCTGGGCACGGTCTTCCTTTAGTTTGCGGTCTTGGATTCCCGGTGCCAGTTGCCCTGCACACTTGCTGGGGGCCTGACTGTGAGGCGGACACTGGCCTGGGCACTTGCGTGTACTCACACATCTGATCCTCCAGGCAGCCCCTGAGGTTCCCCCTGCACCCCTGCACCCCTGCACCTTTGAGGAAACTGATGCTCAGTACATGCAAATCACCTCTTCAAAGTTATCAGCAGATGAGGTGGCAAGAACAGAACTCAATAGCTTAACCTCAAACACATCTCCAAGAAAGGCAGCTCCTGTTTCTGGAACTTCAACTGAAAGAAAAGCAAGGGAGACAGAAAGAGCTGTGACTTTGTGGGTGACAGCTCCTTAGAGGATGTTTGTTAGCGGCTGGAGGAAATGTGTTCTGATGTAAAAAAAATGAACTGGAAGCTTTGCTTCATTGTTAACAATAACTCCTACAAAGAAGGCAGTTTCCCGTTTGTACCTTCTGTTGTCCTGGGGTGCAGGAAGCAGACAAGGCAAAGAAACACGGCCTCTGAGCACTGGGATGAGAGGACCCCTGAGGGCTCCCAGTTGCCCCCACGGACCAGCCACGCACATGCCCCTCAGCGAGGTCCCCTGCCAAGAGCTGCGGAAGTTTGAGTTGACTCATTTGTTTTGTTTTCATAATTAAGGAGGATACCAGATGAAGAAGCAAATATCTGGCACAAAACCATCTGAAGAGGCTCCCAGGGCTGCTGAGAGAAGGTGTCAGACCCAACCGGGGCTCCGCTGGCCCCATTCAAGCAGCTAAGCCGGACCTGCTAGGCGCCTCCCGGAAGGAGGTGATGAAGTGGATGGGAGACTGTCCTTTTCTTGGCTGTGTACCCAACAAGCCTTGACAGTTAAAGAATAACTTTAAAAACAGTTATGCTCGCGTTTTTATTTTTGCGTGACCCTGTGCGTCCTTTCCTTTGAATTTGCTCAGGATGGTACCATTGGCGGAGAAACGCGAAAATGTCTCCTAGTTCATGGCCATGGCGCTATTTGCCGTGTTGCGAACGCTTTCAGAGCATGGTTTCCTGCTGGAAGAGTGTTTCTTCTTTACGCCTGGACTTCCAGGCAGCTCGCTTTTCTGGAACTTCTGCTTGCCTCCCGTTTTGAGGGGGTTTTGTTGCTTCTGAGCTGGGGAGGGAGACGCAGTGCATCTACCTACACAATCTTGGCTGGAAGTCTGAACCTTCGGGTTTTGAGAGAAAGAGAGAGAGAGATCATTAGAGGAGGGGGAAGGAAAGATAGGTGGAGGGACCATGAAATAAGTTGCCATGAAAAAGGTGTTTATTAGCCCTGGCTGGTGGATAAGGCGCCAGGCTTGCGAACCCAGAGGTCGCTGGTTGGATTCCCAGCCAGGGCACAGAACCAGGTTGCAAGCCAGGTCTCCAGCCAGGTCTGTGGCTGGAGGCAGGTGAAAGGCAACCACACATGGATGTATCTCTCCCTCTCTGCCTCCCTCCCTCTCTCTTTGGAAATAATAAATAAAATCTTTTAAAACCTGAAAAAAGAAAGAAAGAAAAAGGTGTTTATGAGAACACCCCAGCTATGCCACCATCACCATTATTCCGTAAAAGCCTCGTAATATTGACACGAAAAGGAATAGGAAGGCCACGACCTCAGACTTAAGGACTTAAGTGTTTCCAGGAGATTAGCCTGGACAATGTCTACGTTTATTCACAGAGGTGGGCCTCGGGTTTCTCATCAGTCCTTAGGTCACAGGGTGGGGACCAACTTTTGAGACCTGCTGGCCTGTGAGCTCACAGCCCTGGCGGCTGTGGTTTCCATGGCAACCGGAGCCCACAGGATGCCCTTTGGAGGCGGCCTGAGCAGCCCACACGCTCCAAGCGAGTGATTTCCCTGCAAAGCCACCTGCTCCTGGCTGTGACCGCTGGTTCCTGGGGAGCCCAGGGTGTGGGACTAGCCCCGGGTGGTGCCCGGGGCTCTGGGGAAGCCGGTCAGCCTGCACCTGCCGTGCTGCTGTCTCTTAGCAACTGCCCGTGGCGTCAACATGGGTGGGGCTGCCGGAGCGAGGCTGGGTCCTGTTTCAGAGCCTCTGAGGTCTTCAGAGGGATCCACATTTTCTCACCTCACCCACTGGGCGCCCCGAGCCCAAGGGCAGCCTGGCGGTGCAGATGGCGGCAGAGGGCGGGCTGCTCCCCCAGGCCTCTCTGCCCGGCGCCGGCTACAAGGCGGCAGACCTGGCACTCCGGGCGTCCTCGCCCACCCAGGCTCCTGCAGGGGCCAAGTCTGGTATCAGGGGCAATGACCTCAGAGCTCTGGACGTGGCTGGCAGGCTGCTGCCCAGCCTTAAATGTCCCCGAGCTGGACAGCCCTCCTTCCCCTGCCTCAGGCCTTCCAGAAGGGAGCTGGGGGGGGGCCTGGGAAAGAAAGAAAGAGGCTTCTAGGCTGAGCCCTCGTAATTCCAAGGCTTTTCCGAATGTCCGGCTCCCAGGAGCCTGACAGGGGCTGTTGTCTTGGGCCGGTGGAAGCAGAGGAGACCTGCTGGCTGGGTGGACAGCTTGGGAGGCAGAGGCCTGGACGGGACCCTCTGAGGCCCTGGGGACCGACCATGACGCCTCATGGTGGGAGGGGAATTGAAACGAGGACTGTTCATCACGCTGGGCCAAGGCGTGCACCCCCTTCCCGCCCGTCCCCCAGGGGGACTGCCGCTGTTCACGGGAACACTTTTACAGCAGAGGAACCTCCGGTCAGAAAGGTGATGTTGTGGTCCATCCGGAGCCTCCTGTCCGTTTGGAGAAGAAGGAGCTGCATTCTCGGGTCGGTGCTCCTGGTGCCAGAAAGCCAGGGGCTGAAGGTCCAATTCTGGGCCCATCTCCTCCCGGCTGTGTGATGTTCAACAGTACTTAACCTCTCTGTTCTTCCTTCTTCTCGTGAGAGAACGGAGGTGATCGTGGTATCTACCTGGGGGGTTGTCATGAGGCTGAGATAATGGACATTAACGCCACTTGCTGTCCTGCCCAGAAAGTGCTCCATCCGCTTCGCTGTGTGAGTTTTGGGGGCCACGTGTAGGCTCAGGGGTGTCAGCAGGGAGCTCAGGCCTCCCGGCCCCCTCTCCCGGCTGCGTCCCTGCTCAGTGTCCTGGGTCTTTCGGATCTAATTTGCTCTGTAATTTTGGTTGCTAAGCGATCGTGTCCTTTTTCCCTCTTGACTCAGCATTATAAAATATGTAAGTAAAATAACAGAGCCTGGAACAGGTCCAGGCCCCGGGGGGTGGGGTGGGGTGGGGGCTGACTTCTCTTTGGTCTGTAACGGTGGAGTTTTATTTTTTCTTTAAAAAAGAAATCCAATAAACCAGCCAGCCCACATTCTTGTCTCTCTGCAGTCCCTCGCCGTGAGGAGCGGGGTCTGATTCCCGGGTCCTGGTGCCCAGCCCGTGACCGGCACGGGGACGGGCCGCGGTCACAGAGGATGCTGACAGCTCCTCAGTGCGGGGACAGCTGAGGTCCCCACGCGCGTCAGCCAGGCATCGGGCTGGAAAAGCACGGAGCTCCCGTGCTGCCTCGTGATTAGCAGCTTGGCTTCCTGGGAGCGCGTCCGACCGGCTGACGGAGAATAGCCCAGACGGAAGCGTTAGGTGTTCCAGCTCCAACAGGAGCACCGGGGGCCACGGATACGGGACGTGCGTTTGCGTTTCCAAGCCGTGAGTTGAAGCTGTATCCTTCTCTGTGTCACCTGCAGCAGCTCATTCATCACTGGAGGCGTCTCTTGCCCCGTCGGCTGGATCTGGGGGTCAGGGGTTTCATCCCAAGCGACCCCATTTCTGGGCCAAAACAAGGGAAGGAAACCAATGTTGCAAGTCCGGAAAGCCGGGAGTCTCCCGTCGGCCTGCGGTGGCCCCGGACACACGGTCGGTCGTGTGCCAGGTGTTGCACTGGGAGCACCCATGACCTCATTCCCTCCTCTCCCACTCGGTGCCATCACCGCAAGTCCATGCCCGTCCTGGGCTCAGGGCCCAGGGGGACGCGGCCTCCACCCCTATCCCGCTGCTGTCCGCTCCTCCAGGCCTGAGTTGGCTTTTTCTCTGAAGCGCTCACAGAACGTGCAGGTCATCATCGTCAACATCTGTCCTTGAATGAGATTGAAACCATTTAAAAAAAATTTTTTTTTTCATCTCTGGACTTTCTATTGGCCTCTGTCTCCCCAGGGACACCCGCTCCTGCTGCCTTAACACCTCAGACCTTCCGTGTTGCTGGCCTCCGACCCGCTTTGCAGTGCACCGCCCTGCGGGTGGGGGTCTTCACCATGGATTGCACGGGGCGTCCCCTTCTTCCTGCAGGTGGTGGTAGGTGGTGGTCTCAGCCTCCAGCTTGACCTTGATGTCCAGCAGGCCTGGGGCTGCCCCTGGGCCAGCTCTGGTTCCAGGTGCAACAGGACCCTGCTGAGCTGTCCTGCCTGCCTGGTGGTGCAGCGCGTCTGCCCCTCCCTCTGGCTCTGCTCCAACCCGGCCTGCAGGTTTCTCACCCGTCCAGGCCCGTCTCCAAGGACGGGACGTGTGTCTCGACCCTGGGAGTGTCCTCTTGGTGGCTTCTGGCCCAGTGTCTGCGAGTGACCACAGAACCTGCAAAGATCTGAGCCCTCAGATCCTCGACAGTCTTGACATAATACCCCCAGTCTCTGACCTGGGGTCCTTCTTCCCCAGGTGTTCTTGCATTTTGCTCTCCAAGTGTCCCAACATCACCTCCAGGCCCCTCACCCTCCCGGCAGGAGGCCAGGCGGCCCTTCAGGTATTGCAACCTCTCCTCCTCACTCAGGACACCTCCTCCGCCTGCCAGACCCCCGGCCATCCCTGCAGCCAGGCCCCTGGACCCCCAGCCGCCCAGATGCTGGTGGAGCGGGACATAGAGGTCCAGGAGTCCGAGCCACCGGCCCCCATGACACGCGTGATTCTGGTAACTAAAGACGCACCCGTGCCTCCTTCCTGCCCTTTGCTCTGGGATTTTTCAAGTTCCTGTGCGCCGGCCAAGGGGCTGTCAAATGTCACACCACACCGCATGACCCGTGTTTACGCTTCCCTGCTCAGGGGCTTCTCCACCAGCCTGTTCTTTTTGTCTCTTTGTTTGTTTTAGAGCAAGTAGCAGGCCGTGAGGAAACAGAGTAACAGGCCACCATGCCACGCTTATCTTGAAGATCTGGGCTACTTGGGTGACAAATAAAATATCTCTTTCAGTGCTGGCAACAAGTGTTCCAACTGCTACACAAACGTTCTCGGGCGGCCACGGGCTGGAAGCAGGCCACACGCTCCCCAGGGTGGGTGGAGCAACAAAACGGGGTCTAGGCCTACGATGGCACACGCGTCAGCATGAAAAACGAGGTGCTGAGACATGTTTCAAAGTGGGTAACCCTTCAAACCATCATGCTCCGTGCAAAAGCGGGAGCCAGGCACAGAAAGGCAGGTGCTGTGCGGTCCTGTTTCTAGGAAATGTCCAGCTTAGGCGGCTCTGTCGTCAGCAGGTGGCTTGGTGGCTGCTGGGCCTTGGGGGAGCGGGACAGGAGGTGACTGCTCAGTGTGGACTGGGTTCCCTGTTTCAATGTTTATTTATTGCTTAGAGAGGTTGATTCGTCATTCCACGTACTGAGGCACCTCCGTGTGTCCTGACTGGGATCGAACCTGCAACCTTGGTGCCCTGGGACAGCACGGAGCCACACCGATCAGGGCTCTTTTTCAGAGACCTTCGAGTATGAATCTCAAATGAACACTTGCCCTAAATTGCCCAAAGAGAAAACTGCGAAAGGTGGTGGTTACACCGGTGTATGCCTTTGTCACGTCCGCATGTCGCATGGTATGTACATTTTATCTTGGTGAAAATGAGCCGATCAGGAGTCACAGAGCCCTGGCTGGTGTGGCTCAGGGGATGGGGCCCTGGCCTGCGAACCAAAAGGTCACTGCGTTCGAGTCCTGACCTGGGGCCACTTCCTCAGTTAGGGCCGCGCTAGCGTTAACTGTGCGTTCATGCTTCTCCCCCTCCCTTCCCTTCCCCTCTCTACAAATAAATGAAGTCTTTTAAAAAATGGGCTAAGTTACCCAGTGCCAGGTGGGGCGGGGCATGAAATGACAAACTCCAGAAAAGCCCAAGAGCTGACGCAAAACAAAACAGTACAATTGAAAACACCATTCCTTGGCTCGGAACATTTATATCGTCCAAACAGAAACCCCGGTGAGTAAATGTAAAGTTTCGGAGTCTGTAGTGTGACGGCCTGCAGGCAGGGCTGTGATCACCGGACGGAAAAGAAAGGCTATTCCCTGTGTCAACGTCCCAGTAAAAGTTCAGATTGTAGAAGCTGGCAGGTGGGAGAGAGAGGCAAATTCAAAGCTGGGGGGGTAGCAGGCGGGGGGCCTGGTCCCACCTCACAGAGGGGAGCCGGAGGACGCTGCATAATTAACAGCATGAGAGTGAAGGTGTCCTTGTGCCACCAGAGGTCCTGGGGCGAGCACACCACCTCACCAATGTCCCCTCCGCTCCACTTTCTAGGGACAGAGACCCCGTTCTGTTGGGGTGTCAGTGCACCAGCTGTAGGTACAGGGGCTCAGTCACGAAGCAACGGCTTGTACACGGGTTGCCCTGGAACTACCTGGATGAGGTTAAATTTTTGATTTAGTTTATCATAGCTGGTCAGGCCAAGTTTCCCAATCTTGACAGCAGTGTCATTTTGTTTTTGTTGTTTTTTAGAGATTTTATTTATTTTCAGAGAGAGGGGAAGGGAGAGAGGCAGAGAGGGAGAGAAGCATCCATGTGTGGTTGCCTTTCACCTGCCTCCAGCTACGGACCTGGCTGGAGACCTGGCTTGCAGCCTGGTTATATGTCCTGACTGGGAATCAAACCAGCAACCTTTGGGTTTGCAGGCCGGTGCCTTATCCACTGCGCCACCAGCCAGGACAGCAGTGTCATTTTGGACGGGCCAATTTCCGATTGTGGGGCGCTGTCCTGTGCAGTGTAGGACACGCGGCCATAGCCTGCGGCCTCTCCCCCTGGACATCACACATGCCCTTCCCATCCATGACAATAAAAAATACTCAACAGGATCCACCAAAACCATTTCCTGGCTGCGTTGAGCGTGATTTCTTCTAAGGAGCAAGAGCAGGACTTGGCAGGACAATACACTCCGGCCTTTTATCACGGCCCCTTGTAAAATCCTGGATTAAAACACAAATGTGTTTCTATTACTTTGGCAAACTTTTTTAGAGACACTTTAAAGGAAGAAAATGCAGCTGCAGCATGGAGGGGCTTTTGCTCTTGTTTCCAGCCAGGTTGCCAGTTCAAGCCTCTCCCCTGCCTGCAGGCCCCCTGCCCACCTGGGGCCAGACACCGAAAACTAGCTTGGAAATCAGAATGCACCGAAAAACATTCAAAAGCACCTCCGTCATCGGAATCACACCTGTATCATTCTCCGGCACACGACAAGCACCGTGTGACGCAGGTGCAGCGAGGGGGCATCCAGACGCCAATGTCGGTTTCCCGTCCATTTTAAAGCGTTTCTACGAGAACAAGAAAAGCGCGTGCTGAGCGTGAGTGATGTGTCACCAGCACGCAGACGTCCGCCTGCCCCGAAAGGGACGTCCGCAGAGAGCAAAGCTGACGTTCACCTGGTTTCCCGGAAAAGGCACCATCTCGCTGCAGACCCCTGGGGAAGGTGTGGAGGTCCTGACGTGTCACCGACGGACCCTAATGCCTCCGCACCCCCCAATGCCTCCCAGGGTGCCCGCTGCTCTGACTTCAAGGACAAGAAGACGTTATTTTGCACAAACTCCTCCTTGCTGAGCGCAAGGGCTTCTAACCCTGCCGGGGCCTCCCTCCAAGGCTGTCTGTGCAGGTCAGTTCTTCCGGCCCAGCCAGGTCCCCCTCCTTCCACCTGCTCTTTATGTCACGACATCACGTTTTCTCCTCACTTCCTTGAAGCGCCCAAGCCTTCCGTGTCTCCCCACATGCCCCGGCCTCCGCACCCGGCAAGGGAACTTCCTAGCACAGAATCTGCCGTGGCCCCAAGCCAGCGACACCTGCCTTCCCACCTGGAGCCCCAAGGCTGACCCTTCCTTCCTGTGACGGCTGGCTGACCTCCCTGGAGGCTAAGTTCCAGCGGGACCACAAACACTGAGAACATTAAGTCCCTCGTTATTCCATTGGGTAGCGAGCTCTTTGTACCTCATTCTTGAGCCTTTGGCGCCAGGCTCTGGGCTCAGCCGGGAGGGCTGAAGAGTCGGAAAGGAAACGCATTGGAAAAGCTCTTGACATACAGAACCAACCCGCCGCAGGAAGATGTCACCTCCGTCCTGTACCCTGCTCTGGGGCCTGAGCCCTGCACCCCACCCCCCATAACTTTCTGTGTCTCCTACACCTTCTCTGTCCTCGTGGGAGGTCTCCCACCCTCCCACCCACCCCAGGGTCCCTCCTGCTCCCGTCAGGTGTTGGCAGTGCCTGGGTTAAGAGGGTCATTTACAGTCTAACCACAGGGCCTGGGGAGAGCTGGGTGGGGTTTGGGCAGCAGACCTTCTCTGGGGAAAACCTTCCCGCCCGAGATCACCCAGGCCCAGCCCCTGAGGCGTGTGGCGTTAGGCAATGCTTCACCTCCCCAAACCCCCAGTGACTTTGAGGATTCACTTGAGAGAGAAACTTTCTTTCTCTTCTGAAGATTTTATTTATTTTCTTTTAGAAAGAGGGAGGGAACAGCCATGTGTGAGCCACACCTGGGTTGGTCGCCTCTCCCAGGTCCCCAACCAGGGACCTGGCCCACGACCCAGGCTTGTGCCCTGACCGGGAATCGAACTGGTGGCCTTTTGGTTCGCAGGCTGGTACTCAATGCACCCCAGCTGGGGCAGAACTGTATTTACTGTATTTCCACTCCCCACCTGGGGGTCTGGTTTCAGTCAGGCACCCAGTAGGCATGTTCCGTTGCTATGGATACAGACTATTTGTTTACAGTGGCGTACAGGGACCGGCTCTGCTGGCTGACCTTGGCCATGTCCCTCCCTGCCTGCAGACCCAGAGCCTGGAATTTCCAGGCTGGAGTGAGGTGGAGGTTGATGCCAAACGGTGGCTGGTGTGTGCGTGCGTGTGCGTGCGTGCGTGCGTGCGTGTGTGTGCGTGCGTGTGTGTGTGTGTTGGGAGGGAGTGTGAGTGTGTGCGTGGCCCGCTGCACAGGCTGAGCCGCAGGCAGGGCCCATTCTGCAGGGAGCAGAGGCGGGGTCTCCAGCCGCCCCGGCCCCTCCCTCTCCTTGGAGGCATGGGGGCCGGGGACCCCTCAGCAGCCCCATCTCCGTGGAAAAGAGGCGGCAGGCTCAGCCCTCCTGCGGGGTGCTGGCGGGGGGCCAGGGCTTTCGGTCAGCGTCCAGGCTAAATTGGACCCAGCTGCTGTCCGGGCCAGCGTTCCCGGGGCGGGGGTCCTTCCCGCTGCAGGCAGCCCCGGGCCCGCACTGGAGTTATGGGAGGAGCCCTAGGCCCACAGGATCCCGGTGGAGCAGTTCTGGGGGCAAGTGGGGGGGATGCTTTCAGAGGTGTCTCCGTGATGGGCCGGAGGTCAGCGGGCCAGCAGGGCCGAGCCCATCCAGGGCGGGACAGGCCTGGCCCCTCTCCGGGAAGCGGGCAAAGGGCTGCTGGGGGGGCTGAGGAAGGGCCAAAGGGTCCCACGCTGGATTCCGCACGACAGTATTTATTTATCGTCTAAGGTATTTATTGTCTGCCTGTCCTTCCTCCCCATCGAGTCAACGAACAACGCCGCCCCTTCTGGTCATCTCCACCGCTGTCCCCTCGCCAGGGACTCCGGGTGTTTGAGCGAACGAGGGCGAGCACGCGTGAACGGGTGCATGAGCTCATGGATGACCGCGTGCAAGTAGGAACGAATGGATGAGGGATGGGGTGTATTCATCCTCTGCGGCTGACTGGAGCTCCCCGGTGGCCTGGTGTCCCCCTGCTGAGGTCCGGCGGGGACTCCAGCTACGCATGGGCAACCCCCTTGCTGAGACACAAGCCAGGCTCCACCCCGAGGAGCCACCTGGCTGGGCTGCTGGCAGAGGCCCCCTCAGGCCACACCCAGGCCTGGTCCCCAGCCCTGGTTCAGGTCCTGTCGGTGACAACGCTCTGTGAGCCTCAGCTTCCTCATGGTAAAGCTGGCAACAGTGGCTGGAAGTTACCGTGGGGGTAAGATGTGCCATAGAGAAGGCCCGGCGTTGGGCCAGGACAGACCTGGGTTCGAGTCACTGTTTCTCAGCATCTCAGCTTTGTGGCAAGTCCCACAGCTTCGGTGCGCCTGTGTCCCATCTGTGAAGTGGGCACAGAGGGGCCCCCAGGACCCCCGACCAGCACCAGCCTTGGTGCTTTGTCTTTGGAGCTGCCTTTCTCTGACGTGTTTTGGAGTTAATAATAGTTAGTTCTATGCTCCCTGGGCTGCAACCACGCCCATCACTGCTGCTAAGACCCAGCCGGGCTATGGCCTCGACTCACTTAGGAGGAGGCCTGGGTGCCCTGTGGCCCTGGGGGTCCCCAGCTGGCTGGCCTGGAGGCCCTGCTCTGTCCCACACCTCAGATGCCGCCACCTCCAGAGCCAACCCCGGCCCATCACCTCCTGAGACTGAGAAAAACGGGCAACAAAAGATGAATCCCGACTGAGGGATGCTGTGTGCCACCTGGGACCAGTTTTTCTCAAGCCTCTCAGGGTGGTCACAAAACAAGGGGAGCCTGTGACACTGTCACCACCACGAGGAGCCTGACGGGACGGGAGGTCCCGGTGTCTGTGGGGGTCCTGGCTGGGACCCCGGAAAAGACAGGGCATTAGGTAAAAGCCAAGGCAATCGGAGCAAAGCATAGGCTTTCGTTAGCGGTAACATGTCAGCGCTGGGTCACTGGTAACACGTGTGCCACACAGACGTAAGATGTTAATAATGTAACAGGACAAACGGCTCGTGGGCTGTGCAACTATTTGTGCCCCACCCCCCATGCATGGTTGAGACCCTGACCAGGGAGGTGGTCAGGTGTGGGAAGCGGGGCGAGTGGGTCCAGGGCCCTGGTATGGGAGGCACAGCGTTGGTTTCCGGCCTTTGCTCCTCGCCAGGAGAGCACGCAGACCCCACGGTCCTCCCCGGCACCAAGCCTGCTCGTGCACCCCGCCCCGTGCCCCGGAGAACGTGAGGGGGCTGCCTCCTGCTTAAGCCCGGCCTGTGGTATCCTGGTCAGCGGCCTGACCGGGCCAGCGCAGGGGCAGGAGGGGAAGGTGGGCGCTCAGCTCCATCTTTGTAAAAATTCTGCAGGCCTAAAGCTATTCCTCCTTGAAGAATTTACTTCAGAAGATGCCTCCTTCCCACAGAATAAGAAGGTGGTGACTGAAATGGTTATTATTTCAAGGAGGGTGGCAGTTTAGATATTTTTATGCTCTTATTCTTCTGGGTAACTCTGGGGATTTGTTACAATACAATTTAAAAGTGTAAAGACAGAAGGGAAGGACGTGGAGAGGGAGCGAGGAAAGCGGGGAGAGAGGAAAGGGAAAGGAGGAGAGGGAGGAAAGGACAGGAACTAGAAGGGGAGAAAGAAAGTACAAAGCACCCAGGCAGCAAGCAGCACCCGTCCCCGTCGGGCCAGGCACACAAATTAATGGCCCTGTGGCACTGGGTTTGGTGCAAAGGTGACATGAAGAAATACGTGTTTATTTTGTTTCATGTCAACCAAGCTGGGGCTAAGGGTCCCACGGCCAAGTCACGATGATGCGGTGGGAGCCCTGGAGCCTCTCCCCCAGGCTTCAGCGTCACAGCCCACGATGACAGTTCCGGCCACCCAGAGGTCCCTGCCCACGTCCACTTACCTTCCAGTCCTGCGGGTGCTGGGCCCGGGAACCCACCTGCGGGGCCCATTCCCCGGGGCTGCCTCCCTGGGGAAGCCCGGGGCTCCGCTGGCTGCATCCGGGGGGCTCTCTGCCACCCCTTGTCTCCCTGACCATCTTCAACAGGAGCTCAGATGCCCGCCACCCCTGTCCCCCACCCATGGAGAAACACACCTTTGCAGAATCCGAGAAGGATCTGGCCAGGCTGTCTTTGGGGACAGTCCCCCCAGAACACCTCAGGAGAAGGGTGTCCTAGAGCAGCGTGTCCCACCACTGCCACCACATAGGTGACATGGGCTCCGGAACACCTGCTACGAGCCACGCTGGGCTCCATGCAGGGGTGCAGTCATGAAGAGTCCTCATGGCCCGGGGACGGGGAGATGAAGCAGCGCCTGACGATGCGGGACCACCCATGTTCTGGGCCCACGTCCCTGCCACGAACACGGACTGAAGGCTGCGCCAGGTCAGCGCATCGGAAGTGCGAGCAGCTGCGGGCGCTGGACTCCAGGGGGTGGGAAGGTGACTGGGCCTGTCCGCTGGCTGAGGACAGACAGTGGCAGGGCTGCCCTGTGTGGGTGTCCCTGGTGCGTGGCTGCCCCCTCCCCTCATGGGGGACAAGCCCTGGGGCACCTTGTGCACCCAGCTTTCCCAGGGTCAGCCTGCTTCGCCGGGACTGTTTCTACTGAGCCCCCCTTCAGCAGCAGCCTCCTCCTCCAGGACAGGGGACCCTGTCTGGGGCTTTGCTCTTGGGCCCCTCCCAGGGAGTGCACCCTGGGAGACTTCCTGGAAGAGGGGGCTTGGAGCGATGGCCGGAGGACAATCCCTCCCAACTGTCAGTGCTCTTCTGTCTCACTGTGGGCTGGGCCAGGCCAGGGGCGGGTGGGAGGCGGAATTCTGTCTCACTACTGAAACGCTGACACCCAGAGACAGGGGAGGTCCGGCCTAAGGGACCGCCAGCAGGGCTGAGGCAGAACTGGGGCATCCTGGCCCCGAGAGGAGACAGGCTTTCGGGCGGCAAGGATGGGGGCTTCCTCCCTTGGCCCCTACAGTGCCCCCCTGCACATCTGGATGCATCACCAAGGACGGGGATGGCCATCAGGAAGGCCCTCAGGTTTCTCAGCGCAATGCAGGACGCAGGGGCGCTGGGGCAGCCTATCTTCCTGGGGGCCTGCTGGCCTCAAGAGACCCTGGTTGGGGAGCGGAGCAGGCGGCGGCTTCCGGGCCAGCTGTGGCCGCCCTCTCCTTCCCGAAGCCTTTTTCGGTGGCTGAAACCCTAGACTGATCCCGGAGCCAGACAGGCGGGCAGACAAGCGCATTCTTTGCAGGAGAGGCCTCCTCTTCGCTGCTGAGCGGGGCGGGCAGGGCCTGCCCAGGCCTGACCCCAGACTGGTTTCAGGTGGCACAGCCTGGAGGGCTGGCTCCCTGGGGCCCTGGTTGGGGTGGAAGGAAAGCCCAGCAGCGGGTCTGCGGCTGGGTGCCCTGTGGGAACGGCAGGGAGGGCCTGATCCTCGGAGCCCCAGGGCCCCTGGGTGCCGGCTCCAGCACTGACTGCGGGCATCTCTGCTGTTTCTGGGCAGACCCCAGCTGGTCCAGCCTCAGTTTCCCCAATGACAACCACCAGCCCTGGCTGGAGCTGTGGATGTGAAAACGGCCACTTTCAGTTTTCCCACCCCATCAAAGGCCATTTGACGGGCCGTGTCCCCCAGCAAGACGGAGGGTGGGTTCACACCCTCCAGCTCACCACAGCCGGGCCACTTCCTCCGTTTTTATTTTAAATTTTACTTATTGGTTTTCCGGAGAGGAGGCGAGGGACAGAACACTGATTTGTTGTTCCACTGACGGATGCATTCATTGGTTCCTTCCTGTGCGTGTCCTGACTGGGGATCGAACCAGCAACCTTGGTGTGGGGGCCGGGCTCTGACAGCTGAGCTCTCCCGCCAGGGCCTCGTTTTCCTTCCAAAGACGTGCTGCTGCCCCCACCCCCCCCCCAGCCCCAGGAACAGGACTGGAGGCAGCCCCCTGGGCTGCAGGAACGTGGAGGGGGACACTTCCTCCTTTTACTTCCGTTGTGTTGTCCGGGGGGACTGACATCCGTGACTGGGTCCTGGGCCTCAGTTCCACTCATGGGTGGGGGCAGGGCGTCGTTAGGCACCATCTGTCTGCCCAGTGCGGGGCCTTTGACTCCTCCCAGCGGGGGTCTGGGAGGAGGGCTGAGCTCAGGGTGGCTGGGACCACCTCCCCGGGCACAGCGACACCCTCTACTCTGCCTGGCCCTCCCCGGCCCGTTCTGGCTGCTGGCGTGTAGGCAGTGACAGAGGCTGCACCTGGAACCTGGGGGAGAGGATCGCTAAGCCTTTGGAGGGAAATGGGAGGACCTGTGACCAGGGACCGTGACGTAGGGCCCGACGGGGGCTGGCAGGGACCTCGCTGGGTGCTTCCCACGTGGACGCACCGTCTCTCACCACACCCTGGGGCAAGAGGGACCATGCCACCTGCTCCATGGGGACGAGGGCTACGTGCAGACGCGCAGGCCTGGTCTCGCCCAGGGAGGGAACTGGGCCAGCGCAGTCACGAGGCGGAGTCTAGACAGAACCTGGGGCAGAGTGGGGACGCCTGTTTGGGGGTGGGCTGGGGCACCTCCCGGTGCAGGGTGCAGGGCCTTGTCCCGTCCCTGCCTGGGGTGAACATCCTGAGTCCTGCCGGCATGCAAGCTGGGATCTTTCTGCAGGCACCGCGAGCCCCCGCTTCACCTGCCCCGTTGAGGGTAGGGGGACAGGTCTTCCTCAAGACTTTTGATTTCCAGAGACGTACGCCCCCCTGGACCAGGGCGAGGGACAAGGGACGTGGGGGAGCCCGAGGCGCCAGGAGCTGAGGAAGGCTACGGTGCTCCCACTAGGTGCCCATGGCCACAGGGACCTGGGACTCGGCTCCTGCACCTGGCCTCTTGCCCGGACCTCCTTCCCTTCTAACAGACCTGGGCATGACGGCCCTCGCCTCCCACTCAAGGAGCCGCTCTACCTGGCTCTGATCAGGACAGGCGTCTGCCCCTGGCCAGCCTGGGTGTCCACCCCTAGACGAGATGTGTCCGAACCATGGCGAAGGGAACGGGGAGGGAGGAGGCAGGCAGACCCTGCGGTGGAGCCATGGGTGCCTGGGGGCAGCTGCTGGCGGCAGGTCCGGGGGGTCCCCTGAGCTCGCCTGACGCCACACTCAAGAAGGCACTCACTGTCCCCGAAGCCGACTGAGCAGATGTTTATTGAGCACCTGAGTGCAAGGCACTGCGCTAGGTGCTGTGAAGATACAGAGGTGAACACAGGTGGTCCCTGCCCGCGAGGAGCTCACAGTCTAGAGGGGAGACAGCACATCAGCTGCCGTGGGCAGCAGGGGCCGGAGCGGGACACAGTGGTCGGGGTGTCAGGGCACCCGTGGGCCCGGCCGGGAGAAGCGGCGGTGCTGGCGGAGGGGTGCGCGCACGGCAGGGGGGGCCCGCAGGTAACGGGGCGCACGCGCAGCAGCGGCGAGTGTGTGGGGTGCTGCCTGCAGGGGGCGCACAAGTATGGCTCCGAGGCAGACAGCCCGGGAGACCGAGCTCAGGGGTGCCTGCGCTGGGTGCTGGGGTCCAGAGCCACCGACACCGCTGACCAGGAAGGAGGAGGGCGTCTGGAGGATAAATCGAGTCGCGCTGTGGCATCTGGGAGGCCGCGAGAGCAGGGGTGAGGGTGGACAAGGGGACTGGGGGCAGGGTGGGCGGGAGGCGACCAGGATGTCCCAGGGCCCCAGTGGGGGCTGGAAACGCACCCCTGAAGGGCAAAGGGGGGCAGCGGTTCCTAAGGGCAACACCGATTTCTCAAAATGAGGTCCAGGGACCACCTGCACGGATGTCATTCGGGAAGCCCACCAGAGGGGCAGGGTCCCAGGCTTCCCCGCAGCTGCTGAACAAACGTCTCTGGTGGTGCCCAGGAACCCGCTGTCTAGCGAGAGCTGCCCTCCCCTCCATGACCCCACAGCTGCTCCGAAGTTTGGGAACACCAGCCCCAGGGAGGGAGGGAGGTGTGGACCGGCCTCTGGGTAAGAGGAGGAAAAAGGAGGACAGCGGCCAGGTGGGGAAGCTCCGGTCACAGGGAAAGGGAAGTCGTAAGTGTCAAGCGTGCGGTCACCGAATGTGGACACCAAGGATGGGGCAGAGGCGGCCCTGGCAGGCCGAGGGACAAGGAGTGGGGAGGCGGGGGAACGTGCCAATCAACACAGGTGGCTCTTAGAGGAAATCAGGTTATTTGATTCTCATGAGAAGGAGCTGAACCTTCACGCAGGGAAGAGCGAGAAGGCAGATCATGAAGAAGTGGCGGGAGTCAGAGGAGCAGAAAGGACCAGGCAGGAGACAGAGACAAACAGGGACCTGGGATGAAGGCAGGACCGGCAAGGCACGGCAGTGTGTGTGTGTGTGGGGGGCGGATGACGGGTTGGGGGGCAGCGCCCAGAGGCAGGCCTCTCTGGGAGGCGTGCGGGAGGCAGGTTGGGATCTGGACAGCAAAGTGCTGGGTCCCCGGCAACGTAGCCAGGCCACGGCAAGCCTGCTGGACCAGACCCAGACCGCACTGCGTGGTCCCCGGGCCTGGCCACGAAGCCTCTGTGCTTCTCCAGCGACAGCCTCCAGGGTCTCAAACCCAGGCCGCTGGACACGAAGGTCAGGACCATCTCCTCCTGGAGGAGAAAGCCCGGGGCCTGGGGCAGGTGGGCCGGACGGGTCAGCACTGCCACCCGCTTCCTCTTGGGCCTGGCAGCCTCTGAGCAGAAGACAGCGCCCACCGCCGGAGGGCGGAGAAGCCCCGCACCTGCAGGGGTAAGTGCTCCAGAGAGACCGCGGTAGCTTCAACAAAGAGCGAGGCTCACAGGGGAGACTGGGCACAAAGTGATCCTTCTTAATGGCTGGAACACTGAGGCGTTAAGGACCAAATTGAACTAAACTTGATGAGTTTCAGAAGGACCTGTGAATCACGTTTCCTGTTACAATCTGTCAAGATTAAGCGATGCTTCTCACTCCCACCCTTAGCCTTCTGCATCTTCCTTCCCTTCCCAGGAGGAAGGGGCAGGCAGAGCGCTCAGCAATGCTCGAAGGTCAAAGGCCAGAGCCTGCCCAGCCCCACCTGGCACCGGGGGAGGCCCAGCCCCCTCGCAGGTGGGCCTTCACCGTCAGGCACGCTGCCTGGGCCCTTCCCTGAAACTGAAGAGAAGTTCTGGACCAAACCTTCTCCCTAAAGGTCAGTCACAAGACAGCCCCGGACCTGACCCAGCGGCTGTGCTTCCAAAGACCACGTGTCCTGAAGCTGAGCCGCAGGCTGGCACCGAAGTCCCCTGCCGGCCGCACACAGCTTCTGGGGGACTTGCCCCAAAGCAGCCACGGAGGACCAGTTCCCTGCAGGCACGCACCGTGAAGGCATCAAGAGGGAGAAGAGGGGAAGGAAAAATCTAGCCACCTGGAGGGAGCACCCGAGGGGCCGGCGGGAAGGCCGGAGAGGCACGGCCCACAGGGCGGGCAGGACACGGACCATGAGCAGCCTGGCGAGAGAACAGGTATGAAATACAAAGCCCTTTAAGGTCCAGAGAACAGGAAGGATGCTCGGAATGGACTGTCCAGGAGGACGGCGCGGCGCTGGGGGCAGAACACAACACGGGGTCCCGTTCTGAGAACGGCGCACAGGAGGGCAGCTCAGGCTAACGGGGCAGACACGGGGGCTCGAGGCGCCCCCAGAACCTACGAGTGCTATTTACTGCTGGGGTCACTTTGAAAACAGGAAACTTTTTTTAGCAAATCTTGGCACAAAGGTGCCAGGATGGTCCCCCAGCAGCTGACACAGATGACATGGCAATGGCTGTTCACTAAGCTTCCTCACTCGCCCTTCACCTGCAGAGGCTGGGCCGTGACTTCTAGAGTCACGTGAGGGACGGCGAGGTCCCACCTGCGCACGGGGCGGCGCGTCAGACAGGGACAGAGGCCCGTCCCCTCCTGTGCGGTGGGCGCGGGAAGAAGGGCCCTTCTCTCCGGGCTCTGAAGTAAAAGCCGCAGGTGGAGCCGCACGGTGCCACCAACACGGCCGCGCACACGGTGCCATCTAGTGGCATCTGGCCACACGCACAAGTGGCTCTGATGACAGACACCCGCAGGCGCCGCTGACCCTATCCCTGGGGCAGGCGGAGGTAGAAGGGGGGGGTCGGGGGGCGCACACTTCCTGTTAGTGGACCGGACGTGGTCATCACAAGAAAATATACTTTAAGAGGTTTGGCTTTCCCTAAAAAAGCAGCTTATTATTTTCTTTTATTTAGAAAGACTAATCATATCCATTTGTCAATATTTTCGACTTTAAGGAAAATAGTTTAAAAAACATAAAAATGTCAATACACTCGAGAGTTAACTGCTATTAAACAGTTCTGAACAGGCAGAAAATGTAACTTTCCTTTTACAGAAAATGTTAAATCTGTAACAGCAGCATAATTTATAGAAAAAGCTGGCTTTGAAAACCCAGGTTTCTATACACAAAACATCTGCTTTTCTTCTGTGTAAGACAACGGCACGTCCGCCCAGAGGCGGGTTTCTTCACATTGTGGGCCCTGCACGGCGCCCTCAGTCCAGCACCATGGCGGAGAGCGCGTTCAGGTCCTTCATGTACGGGTGGGCCGCCAGGATCTGGTCGATCTTCAGCCTCTGCTCCGAGCCGGGGAAGATCCTGAGCAGGGCCTCGCGCAGCTCGCCGGTCTCCGCGGGGGACCTCTGGGCCGGCATGGACACGCCGGGCAGGCCGGGCCCGAGCGGGAAGCGCGGCTGCGCAGGCAGCCAGAGGCTGGGCGGGGGGCCCTGAACCCGCGCTGGGGGCTGGTGGCTGCCGGCTGCCTGGGCGCCAGGGCCCCTGAAGCCGGGGTCAAACACGCCCACGTTCGGCAGGGTGGTGAGCAGGGGCTGCTTGTCTCTGCGGAGGGAAGAGTCCCGGTCAGCGGGGTGGGGAGCCAGAGGACCTTGTCCCCCGCTTCCGAAGGCAGGACAGAAGCCTACAGTCCGGCGGGGTCCAGACCAGCCGTGCCGAGGAACCACAGCTCTCCATGGGTCGCGCCCCCCACCCCACAGGCACCAACATCACCTGGGTGCCTCCTCAGGCACGGGTGCCAGGCCTACCCTCCCGCAGACTCCCATCCTGTGCGGGGCCTGGGGAACAGGCCCCAGAAACCCTGTGGGTGCAGATGGGCAGCCCGACCGATCCGGTGCTGCCCTCTCCCTGGGGAGAGGAGGGGGCGTTGGCACCCACGGCTTGCAGGGCACGGCTGTGCGCTTCACTTCCCAATCAGCCTGTTGGCACCCGTGCGGCCGTCAGGCAGCAGCAGGACTGAGGCTGCGGCCCCGAGGCTCGGCTGCGGGGAGTGTGAGACCCTCGTCAGGACAGCCCATGGGCCAGAGCTCACACGGGCCTCGCAGCCTGGCAGTGGGTCCCACGTTAGGGCACCGGGAAGGGAACCGAAAGGCACCCACGTCCAGTGCCAGAGGAGGAGCGGGGCCTTTGGGGACTGAGTCCTCATCCATGTAACGAAACCAAAGGCTCCAAAGGAGGGACGTCACGCTGGTCTCCTCTGCAGAAGACATGTTCCCAAACCCCCATCCAAGCCTAGAACCCAGAGAGGCTCTCCCCTGAGGAGGGGAAGGGACCCGCCGCATCGTCCTCCGGCCCTGACCAGCTGGGGGAGCTGCTGACAAGTGCCCAGGAGGGCGGCCCAGTTTCACTGCAAGAGGCCAGGTCTTTGCTGGTCAGGCGCCCCGCCAGGCACACGGAGTACTGCAGTTGACAGGGTCCATCGCCTGAGACTTCTGGGAACAGAAACAGCGCTAACAATGAGTCAGAAGCAAAACAAAACAAAAAATAAGCCTCAACCACAACCAAGAAAACCGAAAGCATCAAATCGGCTTCACGCACGCGGAAGGCTGGCTTCTCCACGTGGCGGAGGCGCGGTGAGGGGCAGCTCCTCAGCGGTGGCCCCTGAGCGGCAGACGCCTTCCTGTCACACGGCCGAAGCCACTCACTCTGGAAACGGACATGGGAAGATGTGCGCGCCACACAGAGAACCTGAGTGGCTCTCGCGTGAGTGACCTGCGCCGCCTTCTTAGACCAGCGGGGAGCCGGCTCCCTACCCTCTCCTAGGAGTGGAACCCAAGTGCCACGGATGAGGATGGGGTCGTTTGGGGTGCTTGCTTGATTCGTTTCCAGCACCACATCTGAGACTATTTTTTAAAAACAAAAACACCACTGCTGATTTGCCAAGACGGTGTTTACACTCCAGCACAAACAACGGAAAGAAACATGAACGCATGCCATCGACAAGGGAAATACCTAGGCAGGACTTCCTTCCGCAGAAAGTCTTCTAGTCGAGGTCCGCTTCTGCCCAGAGGGTCGTCAGGGACCATGAAGATGTCCCCCACGAAGGTGTACTGCAGCAGCCTGGAACAGAGGGCGGGCTGGAGGGGCGCTGCGCAGTCTCGGGCAGCCGTGGGGTCCAAAGGGACAGTCACCTCCCAAACCAGGCTGCCTAACCACCTACAGGGCGAGAGCGCCCACTGAAAGCCCCTCCGTTTCTCTGCCGGGCCCCGGGCGCGGAGGGCGCCGCTTCCATCGGCGGCCCCGCAGCCCCCCTGCCCCCTGAGCTGCGGGGGAGGGAGCAGCTCCAGGCCACTTTCACCATCACCTTCAAACGCAAGACCCAGCGAGGACGCAACCGGTGCGCAACAAAGGCGTCGCTTTTGACCGATGTGTCGGACAAGGAACATTCCGAGGGGGCCTCTATTAACGTGCGCTGGGAGCGCGGGACGGGCTGGCCGACGGCCGCGGCCCACCCAGCCCTGGGCCGCTCCTGGCAAGCAAAGGCCCGGGAAATCCTCTTTCGCACGGCTTTCTGCCACGAAAGAGTCGCGTGTGTGTTTTTAAAAAAGACTGTATTTATTTATTTTCAGCGAGAGGGGAAGGAAGAGAGAAACAGGGAGAGAACCATCCATGTGTGGTCGCCCCTCGCATTCCCCCGACCTAGGACCTGGCCGGCAACCCGGGCACATGACCTGACTGGGAACTGGACCAGCGACCCTCTGGTTCGCAGGGCAGCACCAGCCAGGGCTTCAGCTGTGAGTCTTTATTGTATCCACTGACAAACCCACTGACGACAACCTCTAAAAACAGGAAGACGACATGGTACACTCAGGTCATCTGAGGGCAATTGATCACATCTGGTAAAAACGTAAGACAACAGAAGTCCCAGCGCGCGTGTGCTGTCCAGAGTTGGGTCCCTGACTTCTCTGGTGGCTTCCGAACGCAGCAGCCTGGCGTGCAAAGGGGCCTTAATTCTTGAAACCTGCGTACGCACGCAGACGAGCGTCCCACAAACACGGACACGGCTCAGGACAGACCAACCGAAACAAGTCCGGCGGGGTCACGGCTTGTGAACTGTGCCCAGAGGTCAAAGACCAATCGCTCCCCAGTTCAGCTATCAACAGCTTTTAACAATATTTGGGTCAAAATGCATAAAGTAATTAACTCTTACCTGGGCATTTATAGCAAAATGTCATTTTTGCATATTCACTTAATGATTTAGCAAATTATAAACATGAGACACGGGGGCCTGGGAAAGCCCCCGAGCACTTACGGGGCCGCGACGCCCACCCCCCAACAGGGACACGGCCTCTGGCAGGCGGCCCAGGCGCCCCGGGGGGACAGACATTCTGCAGGCTGGGTGGGGCACCCCGGCCTCCCCATCTCCCCTCCACGGGGCCACGGTGGCCGCGAAGTAAACCCCATGGAAAAAAACCGAAAAGCGAACAAGGGAATCACCCTCCCAAGGACACTACCTGTTGGTGATGATCTCTCTCCAAGAGGCGGACTCGGTCACAAACTCCCTGAAGTTGTCGTTTGTCACGATGATGCCCCCCGTTTTGTCCGCCAAGTGCAGCAGGAACCTGTGGACACAGGGCAGGGGTCACAGGGGTGACAGGCACCCTGCTCCCAGGTGCTGGGCTGAGGAAACTCAGGACGTCCTCGTGCTCAGAAAACCAGGGGGCTCCCCGGGCCGGGAGGCAGGGGAGTGAAGCCCCAGTCAACTGAGGGTCGATGGCAAATGTCCAATTCTTCAGAAATGGACAGTGTGGTTATACATGAAGACCTGGTTCTCTCAATCTAAACCTTAAAAAGATGATCTCGGCCACATTTATACGTTTTCCTAGGAAAAGGGTCTCATCGGTCAGAGGATATAGGGGGACTAGGGCTGAGACCAGCTTCCCGCTCCCGGGGAGGCGCCCAGGGCCCCCCTTCGGTCGGGCTCAGGTCACAGACCCACTCAAACCCCAGTTATGAAGGTAAGTGGTGATAAAAAATAAGTAAATAAAGGGTCAGAGGTAAATAGAGCGCAGTTCTATTTCATTAGTAGGGATATTATCCATGTTCAAACCCTTTTATTGAGACATTTGGGAGGATCATGTAAGGTTTTTATTTTGTTTTTTTTTTTAATCCTCACCTCAGATGTTTATTGATTTTAAAAGAAGTGGGGGTTGGGGGAGAAAAGCTGATCAGTAGCCTCTCCTGAACCTGCAACGTAGGTATGTGCCCTGACCAGGAATCGAACCTACAACCCCAAGCAGCCGGGCCACCGGCAAGGGCAGGAAGGTGAGCTGTGCCCCTTGGTCAGGACGAAGGCAGCTGTCTACAGCAACGCACAGATAACGAAACACTGTGAACTAAGTGAATCACTAGACTTAAAGGTACAACCTTGTTTATAGTAGTACCGAGAATTCCAGGGGGACTGAAAACAAGAAAGCAAGCCTCATCAGCTCCAGAGATCTTAGCAAGTAACATGGTTTAGCATTTTGGATTTCTTCATATTTTACAAATTGCTTCCAACCGCAGGCGTGGGAAAGGGATGCTGACCGAGAGGAGGTAACGGGTCAGCAGGCTTTGAGCCCCCCAAATGGGCAGCTGTGTTTCGGGGTTGGTGCTGAGGTTCGCGACCCCTCGGCCCGCCCTTGTTCTGAGCCCTGCAGGCGTCACAAACCCGCAAGCAGGGGGGCCCTGGGCCACGAGCTTGTCCCCCGGCCGCCTCCCACTCAGCCCTGGTGCAGGGCCGGGCTCCCCATGAGCAGGCCCCTGGCCCTCCTGCTGGAGCGCTGGCCGGGCTCCCCAGGGCCCGAACCCCTGCCCAGCCCTCTTCCCACGTCTCACCCGCCGGACCCCCGCGGGCGCGGCAAGAGCCACGAGGTGGGGATGCCGGAGAACCAAGACAGCCCAGGCGAGACAAGGTGAGTCGGCCTGCACCTCAACCCCGCTTCACTAAGGGCTCCCCGCTGTACCTTACTTTCCAAGACCGAGGAATTCTGACTGAACAGCTTATTAAACATGGCCCTGCACCCCTACAGCAGCGACCATTCAGCGTATAACCTTAATGATCGTAAACAGGAACATTCTCTCCCCCCAGTACAGCGGGTCCGTAAGACGGGGGCCCGTGGGGAGGTGGCTGGCTCCGACCCACCCTCCCCTCCCTGGGAAGGAAAATGGCCTTTCATACCTGTCGTCATGAGAAGCAATTCTTTCTCCAAACACCATCCGAGCAGGAGTTAAAGATAATATTCCAAGCTCCTGGAGCTGGGTTAAGAAGTGCTGTTCTGTTTATGGAACAAGTTGAATACACATTCAGAAAAAGACTATCTTCCCCACTGAAAATAAATGCATGTAATGTACCCCCAAATGGTTCGCTAGGAGAGTTGTTTCCATTGACTCAGGAAGACTCAATTTTATTAACTCGCTGGGAAGAAAGAAAATCAAGCAAAACAAACCAAGGCAAATGCATTGTAAACAGACTGTAGCAATTTTTGAACATGAGAAAGTTCAGCTCATTTTCTTAACAAGAGTGAACCGCAAACCTGTGCAGTGAGTCTGACTATCGAGGGCTTTGCGGTGCCCACACTGCCAGCAACAGAGGACACGGCATGACAGCCAAAGCTCCCGGGGGCTGCGGAGAGTGGCAGGCCGGGCCCAGGGAGGACCGGGAAGGCCAGCTGGGCGCTCCCTCCCGCTGGCACCCCAGCCTCTGGTCACCTGGGCAAATGTTGGCTGGTTTTCACGGGCCTGTGCCGTGACGGAGGAGAAAGAGGGCCAGAGCACCTCCCAGAAACCCGGTCGTGGGCAAAAAAGAAGCCAGACACTCAGGGTCTGAGGTCCCACCCCCGCATTTGCTACGAGGGAATCAGCACCGACTGAGCGGAAACGCCACACACAGCGTCTGGTCGTCCTGGACACGCACAGTGCGTGAGCCCACGGGGCTCCTCCAGGGACCCAACTGCAAAAATAACGACAAAATGAGGGGGTCTGCCTTGCCCCCGAGTCCCTGCTGGCAGGACAGAGCCACTCTCCCAGGAGGGGAGGCCGGGCTCACACCGCCCCCACGTCCACAGGACACGCCGGACTCCCTGTGCGATGCTGGGGTGAATCCTGCGCCCCCGCCTCATCCGCCGCGGCTCTGCCCTGCCCACCGCGGTGTTTCTGGAGGGGCCCACGCGTCACAGTAAGTTCAAGCCCGTGCACGTGGCCTGCCGGGCCGCCGTGCAGAACCGTGTGATTCACAGAAATACTCTATACCCGCGATGAAGCGGACCATTAAAAAGACGTCTTATTTGAGGGCTCCAGGTTATCGAGGGACCACGATATTGAGAGGCATGATAGAAAAACATACACTGTTTTAGGGAGGCAGATGGAGTTGGGGTGAACCCACTACAACATACAGATGATGGTTCGTAGAACTGCACCCCTGAAACCTCCGAAATTTTATCAACCCATGCCCCACCGGGAAATTCAATGAAACAGGCAGAAGCCCAGCCTAACGAAGATGCATGGTTAAAAGCTTTAAAAAAAGACATGACGTAATCTACTTTTTAGAAAGTAAAGACCGATTCTGGGCTACAGAGCGAACGCCGCTGCGACTTCCTACCGACCGGCGGGGGTGGCTGACCCGCCCGGCTTGCGCCTTCACGCTGGCCCCTCTGTGGAGGGTCTTCACGGTGCAACACGGCTCCGATTTCCTTTTTCAAGCTGCTGCCTGCGCCCCAGGAAGGCGTGTGTGACCATGACAAGCCAACTCGTGAACCACCTGATAGAAGCCGGGACCCCGGCCGCCTCACCTGTGACGCTCGGGTCGCGCCGCGTCCGCCACTGGGGGACGAACACGGTGATGTTCCTGTTCCCCAGCTCCCAGAAGTACTCCACCGCAATGGCGATGCCGCGGCAGGAGAAGAACTTCTTCAGGCCGTGGCTGCAAGGAAGCAGGAAGACCGTGAGGCGCGGGCGTGCTGAGGGCGCTGGGCTTCGGGGGCCTGGGCTTCCTGCCGTGCGTCTGTCTGGTCGCCAGCGAGCCCATCCCGACGCTCCCTGCCGGCCCCTGGCCCCGGAGAACTTTCCGAGGGTTCTACTAGGAAACCTGGCCATTGCTGCAGCCGCGGGGAGAGCCGTGTGTGCAGGGGGCAGGGACCCCCGAGGCTGGCGAGGGCTCCTCCCCGGTCTGGGGACTGCAAGGCGCACGGGCTGCAGCGATGGGACGCCGGGGGCATGCAGACCGTCTCTGGAAGGACACGAAGGGGGCGGCGAAGGAAACAAGCCGGCAGTGCTGTGGGTGGCGGGGTGGGCTCTCTGCGCACCGCCGGGGTCTGCCCACGATTTAGCCCAGGGGGGGCCAACAGCCCCTGGGAGGGGGACAAAAACGCCCTCTGCCCCAAAGTCTGGGAACGAATTTTAAAAGAAATAAAAAATATTAAAAGTCTAAACCCCAAACTGGGACGCTGGTTTCAGATGAGTATAACGTATCCTCCTGCTTCCATGACCACCTACGTGTGGCTCTCTGTGCCCCACTGGTGCTTCCAGTCAAACCCCCCGGTGGACCTGTCCTTTGCTGGGCCACCAGCTGGGAAGCTGGGCCACCTCAGGCACACCCCCCCCACCCCGGCGGTCCTAACACCCACCCAGCCTTCCACCCCAGCCACACTGATCCTGACGTGTGCCCAGGGTCCTTGGTCTGGTCCCAGGCCTTAGACAAATCCAGTGTCTGGCTTCACGCTCCCTCCACAGCTCACCAGTCGGAAGGGCTCAGGCCACCAGCCACCACCACACCTCAAGGACCAGCTTCTCCTCCTGCCGTGCTCCTCCTGCCCAGCCTCGCTCAGAACTCTGGTCTGGCCCTCTTCTCCGAGCTCTGGACACAGGCTTCCAGCCTCCCTCTCCCTCCCAGCTCGGAACCGCCAGCCCTGAGCTCCAACCCACAGAACCTGGGAAGCCACGGACAGAGATGCCCGTCAGGTAGGCAGAGTGAACAGCTCACGAGAGATGGAATGACTTGTTCTGGCACCCGGCTTGTGCCACCTCACCCTGGGCCGGGGTCCCCCCAGGGACCCCACAGCGGTACTGACCCCCGTGACCTGTGTTCTCACGGAACAGGAATAGGCTGGACATGCAGCACACATCTGACATCAAGAAGGGCCACTCAGAAACCCCTTCTGGAGGCTGGAGCCACGCTCTTCTCAGTGCCACAAATGGGAGGCCATGCAGGTGGGGGCACCCGCCAAACAGCAGCGGACCCACTCCTGCCCAAATGGTTGGTGGTTCCTTCATCCAGAAGCATTCCAACAATGGTGAGAATGTGGCAGTGTGACATTTCTTATAGGAAATAGGTTGGGATTCATTTTTATATAGGGAAGGGGGTCTTTTATTCAACCTTTAAAAAGAATACATCATTCTAACTGCCTAACAGCCAGGACAGGCCCAGCGCGGTGTCAGCCACAGCCACGAGAACCATGTGACCCAGGGGGTCTCCTTCTCTTCACCGGGTCCAAACATGTGCCAGCTCTCCCCACTCCTCAAGTGCTTCCATGATGCCACAGTGGAAAAGTGGAAGGGAATTGGGGAGCAGAGGATCCCGGTTCACTCCGCTGAGGAAAAGTGCAGGAAAAGCTGCTGGAACCCCTCAAGCGAAGAGGAAAAGCTCAGAGCTAGTTTCTAGGAACACCAGCTCTCGTTTCTGAAAATGTCGTCTTCGGGGATAAGCCCCAATCACCCTGGGTGCCCTGAGACTCTGGTAGGCGGCATGTGCGCTTACCCAGGAAACACAGCCACAGAAAAAATCAGGTGGAGCCAAACTCCCTGCAATGACCCAGGGTCCTGCCGCCTCCCACCAGGCGAGGATGGGCTTAGTCACCTGTCTCCTGACCCTGTGGTCCGTGGGGCAGCCGCCAGGTAGCCCCGGCCAGCTCCCTGCTCTGACTCGGGGACAAGTGCACGCAGATACACCGCTCTAGCCCCTGGGGAGGCCGGCACTGGCGCCCAGCCCCAAGCACACAGGGAACGGACACCGGGCCCGGGAGGCCAGGGTGCAGGCCCACAGGGGAGCGGCGGGGCCCTGTGGTCACACAGCAGGTGACAGGTGACAGGTTCGCAGGCTGTTTCCCATCCTACGGCAGGTAGTCAGCCAGAAGGAAGAGTGTCCAAAGCAGAAAGAAGGTGGCCGACAGATGACAGAGAGCTGAGAAAAGCGGATGACAGTCATCGAACCAGACAGCGCAGGGTGGGGAAATTAGTGAAAAACCCTTTCTGGGTTACCCAGGAAAGAGAAATTTCCTTCTATAGCTTCCACTTTAATAAGAACAGCCTTGGAACCCTGAGGCAGAAAGATGGACATGAAACTCGGCCCTGGCGGGCAGAGGGGCGAACCTCAACTACCCGGAAAGTCACCTGCCCCGGAAGTCAGGTGCGTCACGCTCAGGTTTCGGGCTGGCTGGCCCCTCGGCGATGCCTGCTCTACACCACAGGCCAGCCTTTCCACTGACTCACCAGCTGACTCACCCTGGGGACAGCGGGGAAAAACCAAGTACAGATATGTCTAATCAGCACCCCTCTGCAGGGTATTGTGGAATTTCTCACGCTGCGCAGAGCAGCTGGCTTGGACAAATAAATGAAGACTTTGCAGCAGCTCGGGGATGGGTGGGCCTGAGCCCTGGAGGGTGGGGCTCCCAGATCCTATTGCTTAAGGGCTCAAATTTCCTTCCTAACTACTTCCCCAGGGCTGGGTGAGTGAGGTTTGCTCCACAGCGGTTCCGGTTCCGTGGCCCAGGCCCGCACACCCCGACCTCAGGAGGAGGCTGTGCACGGCAGTTTGGGCCCACATCTCACCCTCATCATCATGGACCAGGTTCTAAAGCCATTTATGTTATGTAAGTGATAGGGCGTTTTTACCTCCCGAAGTTGTGAAGTTTATGTTTTAAAAGATCAAGTATAGTACCTGACACACGGTGTTTCAGTTTTAAGATTCCAAATATTTGTTGACTTAAGTCTATGGCCTCAGTTAACGTTTAACCTAAAATGACCATTGAAATGGCCATTGGAATCACAAATTACAAATGGGTGACGAAAAGTCATTTTCAAAAGCTTGATCTTTAACAACTGCCTCATTCGTTCATTCAACCAACAGTGACTGAGCGCCTGCCACGGGCCTGCCGCTGACTGGGCGTAGCTCAGAGAACAGAACAGACTCAGTTACTCGCCATGGAGTTTACGGTCTGTCACTCACACTTCATATTGAAACAGGTCGTTTAGAATAAGGGATAATTTTTTCCAACGGTAAACATTTTGGAGGTGAAATAAACATAACAATCATTTTTAAAGCGAACAATTCAGCAGCATTTAGTACATTCACTAAGTTGTACAACCGTTACTGACATCTTTAAAAATTATGTTCTATTGATTATGCTGTAATAGTTGCCCTGGTTTCCCCCTGTGCCCCCCACCATGTTCACTGCCATCTAGGCTCTTGGGCTGCCCCGTCTTCTACACTGTACTGGACACCCCGGGGCTGTCCTGCGGCTGCCTGTCTGCACCTCGACACCCACTCCCCCCCCCATCTGCCAACATCAAAATGCTCTCTGTATCCACGATTCATCCTCTGTTCTTGTTTGTTTAGTTTGTTTATTAGATTCCATTGTTGACAGATCTGCGTTCATGGCCATTTTACTGGTCAAAGTTTTGATCTTTTTCTTAAGTCCCTTCAACATTCCACATAATAATGGCTTGGTGATGGTGAACTCCTTTAGCTCCTCCTTGTCTGTGAAGCTCTTTACCTGCCCTTTGATTCTAAACAATTAACGCTTGGTTGTAGGTCCCCACTTTTCACGACTTTCAACAGTTCTTGCCAATAACCTCTAGCCTGCACATTTGCTTTCGAGAAATCAGCTGACAGCCTTACGGGAACTCCCCTGAAAGTAACCGCTTTTCTCTTGCTGCTTTTAAGATCCTCTCTCTATCTTTCACCTCTGGCATTTTACTTACGATGTGAACTGGAGTGGGCCTCTCCGTGCTGCCTGGGCTTGCATGCCTGTTTCCTTCACCAAATTACGGGAGTTATCTTGTTTTCAATTTCTTGCCCTCTCTTCCCCTATGATTTAAACGTTGGACTTCTTGAAGTTGTTCCAGAGGCTGTGTACGCTATCCTCTTTTTTTGGATTTTTTCTTCTTCTTGTTCCGATTGGTTCTTTTGCTTCCTCGTGTTTCAAATCATTGATTTGATTCTTGGCTTCATCCACTCTCCTGTTGTTTGCCTATAAACTGTTTTATTTCAGTTAGCATGTCCATCATTTCTAACCAGATCTTGTTTTTTTTTTTTTTTTTTTAAATTTATTATTTCCACAGAGAGGGGAAAGGAGAGAGGCAGAGAGGGAGAGAAACATCAATGCATGGTTGCCTTTCACCTGCCTCCAGCCAGAGACCTGGCTGGAGACCTGGCCTGCAACCTGGTATGTGCCCTGGCTGGGAATGGAACCAGCGACCTCTGGGTTCACAGGCCAGCATCTTATCCATTGAGCCAACAGCCAGGGCTCTGACCGGATCTTTTTTACGCTGTTGAGGTCCTCACTAAATTCCTTGAGCATTCTTACAACCAGTGTTTTGAATCCTGCACCTGATCGTTGCTTATCTTGGTCTCATTTAGCGCTTTCTCTGGAGATGTGATCTGTTTCTTCATTTGGGCCATGTTTCTTTCTCTTCTCGTTTTGGCAGCCTCCCTGCGTTTGTTTCTGTGCATTGCATGGAGCTGCTCTGACTCCATGTCGTGCTAGCATGTCTGATGCAGTAGGTGTCCTGTAGGGTCAGAGGCACAGCTGGGTACTCGAGGTGCACCCTTCGTGTGGGCTGAGTGAACTCTCCTCTTGGAGTTGAGCCTTGGTTGCTGTTGGCAGATCGATGAGAGGGATTTACCTAGGCAGGTCAGCGGCAGGGACTGGCTGTGACCAGTGACCACCCATCTCCACCTTCCGTGGAGGGTCAGCTGTGCATCGGCAGGGCTGTGGTGCTCTGACATAATCTGTAGCTGTCCCCTGGGGGTGCTGGCCCTGGCGTTTCCCGGGAGGTGCAAGCCAGTGTCGGCCCCACCTGTTGTGCCTGGGGCCACCCTGCCTGAGCAACACGCACCCTGAGATGCTGCTACTGTGCTGGGCTTGGACAGGCCCAGGTGCAGCCCAGCTGTGAACCTAGGCGGCGGCTGCGAGTGCCCGCCTGGGGCCCACTGAGGACACTGCGGCCTGTTTGAGAGGATCTAGGACATGGTGAAACAGGAGCCAAGACCAGCCGTTCATGTGGAAGGGCAGCAGGGGTTGGGCCCGCACGTCGGGTGGGGCGGAGTCTCAGGGGTCTCCAAGGCAGCCCATCAAACAGTGCTGGCCAGGTTGCTGGAGCCTCAGATACGCACCAGCTGGCCGGCTCAGTCTGGATGGATGTGGTATCTTTAATTCCACCGTTGTCAGACTTCCATTCAACTTGATTTCTGATGGTTCTGAGTGATAACTGTTTTATATTTTAGATTTAATTTTGATGTGGTTGTGCAAAGAGGCGAACCATGTCTGCCTAGGCTGCCATCTTGACCGGGACCAAAAAGGTTTCTAAGAAAGTGCCATGATCACCATGGATGCTACGTTCATTTGCGTTTCTTATTCTCTGAGCACCTGCTGGGAGGTCTCTCCACACACAGAGCAATGAAAACAGGACTGTGCACACCTGTATTCTCTGTCGCCCGCTGCAGCGCTGGGCTGGGCTGCGGGCGGGAACTGCACGTTGTGCGTGGCCTGCGGGCCCCGCCCAGGCAGCTGCAAGCCAGGCGCAGGGCGCAGTGGCCACGTGGCGCTGCTAGTGGTGGGGACACACATGCAGTTTTACGGATGCTCCACGTATTAACATGTGACAGACTGGCTCCTTTCTTTCAGCAAAGGCCACATCAATAATTCACTCAAAAATCAAAACTCAAAAGAATCCTTTCACTTAAAAATAGAAACTGAAATGACCTATCTGAGATCTCCTCCCGAGGGACACGGGTGAAAGGCGGGGTGGGGGTGTTGAGGAAAACTGCTGCGACAGGAGACAGGCAGGCCACTGAGCCCTCTCCCCGCGGGGCGCAGGGACAGCCAGGGAGCCCAGGGCATCCAACACGGGGCTCCCTGCACTATCTTCGTGTGCAGTTATTTGAAGACAATAATTAACATGTAATAAAACCAAAAATACAGGTATAACCACATCTGTTAAAATAATAAAGTTTATTTTCAATCTCATCAAGTCATCCTCTAGGAGGAAGGCATGAACAATCTTTTAGAACTGCTAGGAAACAGGCCACACGAGATCCGGCAACTCAGACGTGTTTCCGCTTCTCTCCTCCACCCCTTCAGGGCCGTTGCCTGGAAGGAAGGTCTTCCTCAAAGGCGGTGGAGCGGCTGACTTGGAGCGCGGCGAGGGAGCGTGCAGCCGGCAGTGGCTGAACCGTAGGACCAGGACGCCCTCCCCAGCGGGTGGGCGGCGCAGGCGGCGGCAGGTGAGTGCAGCAGGGAGGAACCCGCCCGCCCCGAGGGCCCACGGTGGGGCAGACCCGGCCGCAGGCGGAGACCGTGCGCGGCTGCGTTACTGGAAACAGACGCAGGCGGAGGCCCACGGAGGAGCTCGCCCTGCCGACGCCCCCAGGAAGGAGGGGCCGCCCCTGTCCCCCTCGTGCTGCGCGCACTGCACAGCGCACCGCCGGCTCGGCCCAGCCAGCATCCACACGGAAAACCCGGTGTGCCGCGGCTCCACCCCAGATCCTAACCTCACGGTCTGTTCACGGTACTAAGAACCTCATGATTCAAGTCTCTGTACTGCTCATCCCTGGGCGAAGCGTAAAGACAAGCTCCCCTCACCTCCTGCCCCCCGGCAACGTAGCTTCCCTGGTGCACCAACCACACACCTCTAGACGATGGGGCGGCAAAACCTCTCCAACCAGCCGCTCTACCCGCAACCTGAGGCTACGATGAGCTAAGCAGACACCTGGGACAGTCCTACAAGGGCACGGAACTCTGGGCGCTGCCTAGGGCCGTACTTAAAACGATACCGTAACTGGCGGTGGACTTACGTAATCGCGACATTGCTCCCGTCTATAACAATGTGTTTAAGATCCGTCCTTCCAGGATCGTTTTTTAACTCCAGCTTGTAGGGCACTTTCAGAGTATCGCGGAACCTCTGGACGCCCGTCACCGAGGAGTCCATGTCGGCGGCCGGAGAGGACGGCAGGGGCCGAGGCGCTGGGGCAGGAAGGGGCTGGCCGCCGGGCTTGGGCTGGGGAGGGCCGGAGCCCCCCGGGCGGCCGTCGCAGGCGGCCCTGACAGCGTTCGGAAGCAAGGCCTCCCCGTGCTGCTGCGGCAGCACCCCGTTCTCTGCAAAAATGGGAATTCGGACCTGGTGATCTGACCCTCGAGAAACAAAACCTCCTTCTTTGGGACTTGAGGGGGTGCCGCAGGGGGCAAGGCTGTCCGTTTCAAGGTCCAGGTGCCCCGTGGAGCTCGGGTGGGCGCCCCAGGGTTCCTGTCTGGGTTCCGTGGGCCCGGTTCTGAAAGCGCTCATTTTGCAATTTGAGGTACATGGTTTTGATTCTACTTTGAATGGCAACTGAGGAGACTTTTTTACCATATTTTGCTGTGCATGAGTTTGTGCTTTCTTTGGAGTCGAATCCACTGTAAGCGCGTTCATGCTGCTACAAATACCTTTATTTTTGGTTTTGTTGGTCTCTGGATACATAGTACCAGGTGGAAACTTTCTGTCTTCTTGGCATCTTTTATTTTCTTTTTCAATTTCCTCTAAGAGCAGCAATGGTTCCGTCGATGGCCCGTACTCCCAAATGACCTTTTCAACAATTTCCTGGGCGTAGCCCATGGTTTTGAAGAAGTTGACCAGGATGTTGTGCTCCATTTCCTCTGTAGTGTCTTTTCCGTCGGGACTTAACGTGTCAGGATCAGGGGACGGATCCGACGGGCTCACGGCTCCGCGGCCGGCCCCCCGGCCCCCCTGCGAGAGCTCCCCCTCCTGAGCGTTTTCCAAAGAGAACTGCTTCTTGGTGCGCCTCTCCTCCGAGTCGGACGACCTCCGCTTCTGGCAGAGCCGGCCGGTGGCGAGCGCCGTCCCCTCGGGGGCCAGGCCGTTGGTGGGGACAAGCAGCCCCTCTTGCGCGCCCGAGAGGACCGCGTCCATCTGCCTGGTCAGCTCGGCAACGGGGCTCCCCGCTAGCGTCCGGGGCTCTTCCGGCGGGAGGGCCCCGTCCCCGTCCGCAGCGGCGCCCAGCCCCGGGGCAGCAAACGCGCGCTGCTCCGCGCCGCCGCTCCCGGGGCCGTCCTCGTCGCTGCCGCCGGGCTCAAAGGGGTCCTCCTCCCCCCGCGTCAGCGCCAGCAGCTCTTTCTTCAGGGAGGTGGGCAAAATCAGCAAGTCCATCGTGTAATTGTCTGCACGCGCCTCAACCAACCGTTTAAACTCCCTTTTCACCTCGGATTCTTTCTGGCTGTTGGGCAGGTTCTCGTTCCTCTCAAAGAGCTTCACGAACTGCTGGATGTGGCTCCGGGCCATGACCACGGCTTCGGCGCTCCCGCGGAAGCCCAGCAGGCCGACGTCCAGGACGCAGAGGTCGGCACAGGTGTCCCGGATCAAGCTCTCCAGGAACAGGCTCTGCGCCCCAACGAAAATGCAGTGCATGGCCTTGGGGTAACACTCTCTCTCTTCCAGTTCAGGCTCACAGATTCCTTTAATAAACTCCTGTAAGGAGAAGAAACCAGGTCAGTTTACAAAGGCTCTTTACACACAGATGACGTTACACAGGTAATTACGCATGTCAAGCCACACGAAAGTCAAAAGCATGCTGAGTCCTGGCTGGTGGCACAGTGGATATGGCGCCGGCCTGTGAACCCAAAGGTCGCAGGTTCGATTCCCCAGCCAGGGCACATAACCAGGTTGCAAACCAGGTCTCCAGTCAGGTCTGTGGCTGGAGGCAGGTGAAAAGCAACCATACATGGATGTCTCTCTTCCTCTCTGCCTCTCTCCCTTCCCCTCTTTCTAAACATAATGAAATAAAATATTAAAAAAAAAGCATGCTGATAGCTGTGGGAAAGGGCCACGGTTTAAATAAAGCACCTCAAGGAACAGATATAAGTTGCTAATTGTTTTTACAGAAATTGGCACGGGATCTTGCAGTGTGATCTCTGGGTTGTGCCCGGCCACAAACAGAGAATGGTGTTCACTCACACCCAGAAAGAACAGCGCCTCTGCCTGCCTGCTAGTGCCACTGTGTTACCTCTTACAACAGACTTCACAGGTAGGATAATCCGGGCAATAAGTCACTCCAGAACAAACCTTGACTTTGCTACTATTATCCTTAGTTTCCAGGTAACACAAATGAGCTTGTGGATGGCAAAAAAAAAGAAAGAAAGAGAGAGAGAGAGAGAGAGAGAGAGAGAGAGAGAGAGAGAGAAAAGGAAAGAAAGAAAGGGAGAGAGAAAGAAGGAAAGAAAGAAAAGGAAGAGAGAGAGAAAGAGAAAGAAAGAAGGCAGGAAGGAAAGAAGAGAGAGAGAAGGAAAGAAAAGAAAGAAGGAAAGAAAGAAGCCCTGGCTGGTGTGGCTCAGTGGACCGAGTGCTGGCCTTCAAGCCACAAGGTCACTGGTTCAGTTCCTGGTCGTGGCCAGGCCTGGGTTGCAAGCCAGGTCCCCAGTTGGGGGTGTGCTAGAGGCAGCCTATCGATGAGACTTTTTTTTTTTTAATTTTATTGTTGTTGTATTACATCCATCCCCTTTTTGCTCCCCTCTTCCCCCCACCCACCCACCCATTCCCCCCATCAATGAGACTCTTGCAGTCAGTGTTTCTCTCTCTCTCTCCCTTCCCCTCTCTCTAAAATAGAACAACCACCCGAGAATCCTGGACAGTCATCCCGTTCTCAGGTAGGGCAGGGCTCCTGGTGGGGTTTGCTACTGAAGGGCCTGGTGTGTGGAAGGAGAACTGGGCCTGGCCCCGCAGGTTGCTCCGGAGACGGAGTGTGAACCAAGCGGACTCGAGCTGCACACACACTGACAGTGGGACGTACCTGGCTAGTAACTGGGCACTGGAGTCCGTTCCCAGGCTCTGCTCCTAACCATGCGGCTGGGGACCCGGCTGGCCCAGGTTCCGCAACCCTCCCGGACCCCGCGTGCACGTCTGACAGGGGGACAGAAGCACGAGGCCCCTGGCATTGAGAAGGAACCCACGGAACGGCCAACGCAACGCTCCGGCAGCAGGGCACGCTCACCACCCGCTCACTAAGTAACAGCGCCGCCCAGCCTAACCCACCGGCGGACACTCTCTGAACAGGTGTTCGTGAGAAACGAGCCCGGCACCTGACCTGCACTCCAGAATTAGCCTCACACCACCAGACACGGGGCCACTTACAGGTTCCCCCTCACGCAGCCCCAGTTCCAAGGAGGCTTGTAGCTGGCCACACCCCTTCGGTGAGAAGGGGCCCCGTGCACCCACACGGCTGTGAACACGGCCACAGTCATGTCGATGGAACATGAGAAACACGAGAAAAACGTCCCAGGAAAAGCCCAACACTCAGCCATGCCGGCTCCTCCTCCTGACCTACGGGACCGCGACACGGCCAGCAGCTGAGCCCCACATCCCAATGCCCGCGCGACTCACCCCACCTCACCCCGCGGGCACGGGCCTTGCTGCGTCCCCTCAGGAAAGGCGAGGGTTTTGGGAGATCATGTCCACTTCGCTTTTATCAGTGCGTTGTGCCCCGCTCCATTCTACTGGTTATTGTCCGTCTCTTCCTGTGCCTAGTTTAGAAATTAAGCTTCATCACAGGCGTGCATGTACTAAAGGTACAGGACAGAACACAGTACAGCAGGTCCCCAACATCTCATCCCACATCTTCTGTCCTAAGACATTAACTTAACTCTTCCTTTTGTTAGGTAACCTGTGGTTTACATTGTTTCACTTCAACTTGCAGTTGTTTTTAGCTATTTTAGCCCCTTGCCTTTCCATGTAAGTTTTCCAAATAATCTTCTTTAGCAATTGTGTGGAACTTGTCCCTTGATTTCAGGGTGACACCTGCTAGGTCTTCAGATGCATGAACATGATCTGTTTCTGTATTACTCCTGGTCTTTGCTGTTCCATCATGTTTATAGTTTTAAACATGCAAATTCTGTACACATGTGCTACTTCTACACCCCAGTATTTCATTTTCTTTTTTGGCATGAACATGACACTGCATTGACTTCAGTTCTGTGTTCACTGTTAATATACAGAAATACAACTTTTGTATACTGACCATGTATCTTGTGACCTCGCTGAACCTACTTCTAGTTCTAGCACTTTTTTTTGTAGATCCTTGGGATTCTTTATGCAGATCACTATATCATCCGCAATTTGTGTCTGATCCATATGCCTTTTGTTTTGTGTTTTCCTGCTTTATTGTGCTAGCTAGCTTGTTGACACAGCACCCATAAACTGTGGTGAGGGTGGACACGCTTGCCTCCGCTCACCACCCAAGAGGGACAGCATCCAGCCTAATGCCATTAAGTCCATGAATGGTTTTAAGTAGATGTTCATTGTTGTGTTGAGGAAGCTGTCCTACATGACCAGCTTCCTAGGAACACAAACACTGAATGGGGACAGAAACCTATTAAACACTTGAGCGGATCAATGATAGGATTTTCTTCTTCAGACTGCTCCTATAGGTTACACTGGCTGACTTCTGAATCCTGAACCAGACCTGCATTTCTTTTCTTATTTCATTATTTTTAGAAAGAGGGGAAGGGAGAGAGGCAGAGAGACATCCATGTATGGTTGCTTTTCACCTGCCTCCAGACACAGACCTGACTGGAGACCTGGTTTGCAACCTGGTTATGTGCCCTGGCTGGGAATCGAACCTGCGACCTTTGGGTTCACAGGCCGACACCTTATCCATTGTACTACCAGCCAGGGCCAGACCTACATTTCTGGAATACTTGCTACATGGGCATGAAGTATAATTCTTTCACACACTGATGAATTACGTTTGCAATATTTTCTTGTGAATTTCCACGTCTTTTGCATGAGAAACTGTGATCCTGGTCCCCACCCTGTCCCCTCCGCACCTTACGACCCCTGGGCACAAGTTTTACAGCATCACCATTTCATGGGGTCCTTCCAGCCTTCCTTGGTTCCCTTTCCTCCTGCCTGCCTGTTCATGTTACAGAGATGTAACATGGGTGTATACCTGAAATCCCATCAGAACACGTTGCACCATTCATTTTCAACCATTAACCCATTAACCCGTTTAAAAGAACTCGGGAGGGGAAAGTAATCTAGTATATTCGGCCAGATTTTTAGCATTTCTATCTGAAGAACTTTCTTAAGCAATTCCTTTGGAGGAGGCCACTGGCAATGATTTCTTCTCCATTCCCCTTCCAAGGAGCTCTTTATCATGCTGTGTTTCATTTTCATTCTCGAAGGGTAATCTCAACGGACAGAGAATTTCTGGTTAACATTCTCCTTTCTCAGCACCTGACACAGCTCAGGCTACTTCTCTGGCCTGCCTGGTTTCTGATAAGAAATTTGTACTCGCTTGAACTGCTGTTCCTGGTGTGTGGCTTGTCTCCAGAGGCTTTCTTTCACGGTTTTCAGCAGTGTGGCCAGGATGCATCTGGGCGTGAGGTTCTCTGAGTGACTTCTGTGTCTGTTCACTGAGCTTCTGGAATCAATATGTCTGTATCTTTTGCCAAATCTGGGAAGTCTTTAGCCATCATTTCTGAGATATTTTCACCGCACTTTCTCCTCTGCTCAGAGCAGACAGCATCCACCATCCTACCTTCACGTTCACTGATGCTTTCCTCTGTCATCTCCATTTAAAACGGAGCCCATCCCGGAGTTTTCATCTACTTAGGCTATTGTATTTTTCAGTTCTAACCTTTCCATTTTGTCCTTCTCCTATTTCTTTGTTGAAGCTCTTAGTTTCAGGGATTGCCTGGTGGAGAATTTTTGTAACAGATGCTTTACAGTCTCTGATAAATCAGCATCTGTCACCCTGGCAATGGTGTTTGCTGTTTTTTTCTCCTGAGAACTAACATTTTCCTAGTTCTTCACATGCCAGGTAATTTTGTACCGTAGCCATTTTGAATAGTATGAGACTCTGGGTCCTGATCAAATCCTATAATGAATGCTGCGACTTTTGTTCTAGCAGGAGATTGACCCAGATGCAGGTGACAAGCTACAACCCTGTCTTCTGCCAGCCGGATGCCAATGTCAGTCCTGTGTTTTAAGTGCCCACAGTGCTATCTGTCCCACGTGGCCCAGAAGTTCCCAACAGCAATTATGAGTGATCCGGAGAAAAGGGGAGCAATGCATTCAAACTTCTCAGGGAAAATTATTTTCAATCTGCAATTCTATACCACCCACAATTCAGATCAAAAACAAGGCAGAACAAGGACATTCTAGACATGCTAAAGCCTAAGAAAATTAGTCTCACAGACCCTTTTTTTGAGAAACTATTTTAAAACAAAAGATACCAAAAACATGGGAGAGGAATTAATAAGTTTGATCCAAGAGTGGCAAAGAGAAGTCCAAAGGTTATAGTTGCGTGGTGACCACTGGGCAGCCAGCTGGCGAGGAGTGGGGCTCTGCCCTCCTGACCTTGCGCCCGGGGGCCCCACCCCCACCCCTATTCCACTGGCACTAGGGCTTCGATATGGATTTTGAAGGGACACAAGTATTCAGACCACAGCAATTGGGAAAACGGGGTACTTTCTGCATGTCACCTAACTAAAGTGAGTAATGCCTAAACTCACCAAGAAATAGCGGTACATCAGTGAACAATTTTGGTTACCACTAGAACAAACAGCTAAGAACAGTGAGAAGTGGCTGCCGGGGGCTGGGGCACAGCAGCCAAGACCGCTGTTCCGGCCACAGGACACCTGAGAGCCACTTGCGGTTGTGCCTAACCGTGTGCGTGTGTTCTTCCGGCGTATTTCCGACTTTTAAATTTTAATTAAAAAATAGGATATGGGTGCCTAACATGCTGTGAGGTTGCACCAGGGAGGCTCTGGCCATTTTACACTTCGCCCAATTCTTACCTGAGATAAGGAATCTTAGCAGTCATGATGTGAGTGGATCATCTTTAAAACAATTATTTTCTATTATTTCTAGGTTAGTTTATTTGAAGAATATCTTGCAAGAGCTGGCCAGAACTATTATATCTGTTGACTAATTAGCTGTATGACTTGGGATATTCTCAAGGCTATGCAACTGAAAGAAAATGTAAAATTAAACTGGATGCTGAGACAGACAGGCAATGACAATCCTTAGTTTAAAAAAACAAAACAAAAAAAAGACCACTTTGATTTTTTTAAGGTAGACTTTATTTTCTTAAAGTACTTTTGGGTTCATGGCAAAATGGAGCAGAAAGTACAGAGATTTCCCACAGGTAATTTTAAAAATAATAATACAAAAGTCCCTATGGGTTTTTTTTAATCAACTAAGGTCAACTTTATACATGTGAACCCTTGGGTAAATCAGGCTAGAGCCTGCGCCTCTGAAAGACCCCACGGCGACGGGCGCGCACGCGCAGGAGGGGGGAGCGCTGCCCAGGACAAGCACAGCCACCCGCCGCACCCCCAGCCGGCGACCGTGACCGCTGCAGGGTTGGCTGCAGGGTTGGCTGCAGAGTTGCGGGGAAGGGCCGGCCTGTTACGTACAGCTCTGCACACACACAACTGTGTGTGTGTGTGTGTGTGTGTGTGTGCGCGCGCCCATGTGCACCTTCATGCCCCAAAGAGCAAATGTCCCTTGAGAATTACTCAACTTTCGCTTAAAAATCTACTCTTGGGAATTACGGAGTGGCACCAGCTGACTTTTGTACTCAAGTTCAGAGGCGAACCATCAAGTGCACAGGATTACTACATTCCAGGCGAGATCTGGCTGTCTGCTGCGTTGGTAAGAAAAATTCAGTGGATCCAACAGCCATTATTTGCATTTGGCTGTATTTGGTATCTGCACATTTGCTATTCAGATTCTGTTTTACGTACACAGGGTTTTAAGGAAAAGGAGGGCACGTAACGTATGTGTAACCTCCCTTTCCTTCGGCCCCACGGATTTCCATTCGTCTGCCGTCCCCTCCAGCCCCCGCTCCTCTCAACTCGCACGTCAGGCCCAGACCGAGAACCCGGAGGACACAGCTCGCCCGGGGATGCAAGCAACCACTCGGGCCTGCAGCTGCGCGGGCGATTCCCAGCACCCTGCTCACCACCCGCCACCGCCTGTGGGCACAACCCGAGGGCGTGTCTGCGGGCCTCCTGGAGCACCGGGGGCTTCAAGCAGCTGCCTGAACGGCAGAGGGAAAATCGCAGGGCGCACCTGCGCAGCATCCAGCAGCAGGTGACAGCTGACAGCACTGGGGCAAAACCAAGCTCAAACAAGACTCAAAAGTTAAAAGTCACAGCGCCTCGTGACCAGCTGTCCCGGGGCCCGGCTGACACAGCTGGCAGTGGCTGGGCACAGGCCACCGGGGAGGAGACACAGGCCGGGGGAGAGCTCTTCATCCCTCCCCGAGATGGCTAACGCCCCGGCCAGCAGCTCTCAGCTCCGGCCACACGCTCAGGACCAAGTGCGTACGGCCACGAGACTACTGCCCAGACAGCGCGGGCGGGATCCCCAGGAGGAAAGAATGCTAGAAGGTAGGACTTGCAGACGCTGCTACAGGAGGCCCGCAGAGCAAGTGAGTATCCATTAGAAGCACGGTGTAAGGCTCAGAAAACTCAAACTTTCGAACATCATTAACCTACAAATCTGGTTCGCTTTGGGTTTGTATTTGGCTATCTACATTACTAACGTTGCTCTGGGTTTAACGATGATCATATTAGCCATTTTCCCAACACACTTCCAACATTCGCTTTATTTTAATCCTCCTCCTCGACTTCATTTCTCAACGTTTACCAAGTTCTTCCCAGGAGGGGTGCGTCTTACAGCCCCCGCACCCCGCCCGGAAGGGACTGTCTGCTGGCCCATGGAGGGCACTTCGGGATCCGACACAGGGGCCACACTCGGCGTGACCCCTGATCTACCCCATCCCACCCGCAAAGCTTTGAAATCCCCCAGCTTGATCAACTTACTCTTCACTCTCACCCTAGTAATGTCCTCAGGTCCCCAACCTCATTCCTGTCACTTTCCGCTTAGCAGGACAGCATTTTAACAGAGCTCAGAGGCCTACATACGGGCACCCCTCCGCCCACACCTGAAAACCCAACCTTCCAGGAACAGTTCTCCTCCTCCTCTCACAGCCCAACAGGAGCAGCGCGCACCCCGCCCTCTGCCGCCACCCCCAGCGGGAAGGCCTAGGGCTCCGCTGCCTCGCCTGGGCCCCGCCACCGGGCCCACCGTCACTTCATCCTCACAGGCTCCGAGAAAGGATCCTCAACTCCACCTTCCCCGGCATTCTGGCCCCATTCCAACTGCAGCCACCTTCCAGGGCCCCTCCCTCCCTCCTACCTGACCAAGTTCTCCTGGACCAGTTCCTCCTCGCACTTCTGAGCTCCCACGAGCTGCCTTCTCCTTCCCATTCCCCCACCCCCAGAGTCCTTCGTCGCCTTTACCTCCTGCACTGTAATAAGCACAGACATTCCCAAGGGTTCACCCTGGTCCTTCCCCTCCAGCACCCCCTGGGCTCATCCAACTTTCCAGCCCTCCGTTTCACTTCTCTCTGGTGGTGACCCCGTCTCCGCGCAGCCGGCACCACTGACAGCCGCAGCTGCAGGCCGCCCCGCGCACCCTCTGCGGCCCGCAACAGCACGGCCGTCCCTCGGCGCTCACGGCCTTCTCCAGCTCCGCCTGCAGCCTCGGTCTCGGCCCCCTCGATGGAACCGTCACCTGGACTCAACGCTCTCTCCCCGCCACCCCGAGCTGTCCCACAGCAGCGTCGCAGGCCCACCCTCGACTTGCAGCAGCTCCTGCAGCTGAGATTAACGCCCAGGACCCAGGAGCCACGTTCAGAGTCCCCTGGGGTTTGGATTCCAGCACATGTCTTGTGTCTGCAGCCTAACCTAACCATTCCTTCCTTCCTCTCATCAAAAGCACATTCCCAGAGCGAAGGGGGCCCGGTGATGTTGATCCGTTTCCTACTTGCCGCGCTGCCTTGTTACTGAGACCAGCGTCACCACCCAGCTTCGCTACAGTGGGGGGCTGCCCTGGTCCTTGGACACAGCGGTTCTCAACCAGGGGCGAGTCAGTTCTTCCGGGGCTACTGGCAGCATCAGGGGACACCTCTGGTTGTCACAACTGAGGGATGCTCCGGGCACTGTTGCCAAAGAAGAGGGTGGGTATTTCTGACCAAAGTCCAGCTTTAACAGCCAAGTATTCTCTGACCCAAATGTCAACTGTGCCACCGCTGGAAACCCCTGCATCAATCAATACATGTCTAACAAACAGATGTCGAAACAGGAAGGAGATGGTTGGGAGCACCAGCTGACATCCAGTCAAGTATTAATGGTGTGGGTAACGTTATTTAAGAAAGAAAGTGGCTAAACTGACCCCAAAAGGGCGCATGTTCCATTTTAATAATTCCCGCAATGAACAGAAATGATCGACTGCTTCTAAATAGGGCAAAATGACGGCCTCCCAGTCATCATGAGGCACGCTCCTGGGCCGGCCCAGAGGTGGCTGGATTCCCTGGGACTTGAGCTCTGTCTGACCCACGCCTGTCCGCTGACGGCCTGGGGTCTGGCATACAGGCCAGTGAGGGCAGTCTGGTAGAAAACGCATCTACCCCAGGGTCGTGACTCCGCTGTCCAGAAGAGAGTGGCCAATTCGTATCCAGTCAAGCCTTTTATTCTACCGTTCTTTCTTTTTAGTGCTGACGAAGAACGCAGATCCTCAGATGCTCTCTGGACCACTCCTACATTCCTGATGGTTCTCTCATTCTGAGTTACCTGACGGAAAGTATGTGTCTAACCCTAAAACATATTTACTTACAGCTGGGCAGTGTGGCGGGACCCAGGGAGACGTCCCAGTCTCACCAGCTTGGTGCTGTTACACCGAGTGCCCAGGAAGAGCCACGCAGGGGTCATCCTGGCGCCCAGAGGGGCCCCAGGCAGTGAGAGAACCTGCCAGGGCCGTTTCCCTGCGCCCTCGCTCCTCTGTTTCTGCTGCGTGGGCCACACATCCTTTCCCACACTGCTTGGGGACCACTGGGTACAGGTCAGTCTCAGCTGCGCCCTCTGCACACACAGGAACCCAACCTTCAGGAATCGGATTTTACAGGCCGGCCGTGCAGTGTACGTTAGATAAGAGGGATCTACCTCCTGTTACATGAGACCGTAAGAAACCTGGTGTTAGTGTTTTCTGCTTGCGTAAGATATTGCGTCAGCCCTGAGAGACCTGGATGAGCTGCACATTTTTGGGTTACTTTGGACCCATGGACGAGGTTGTGGGGAGCAAAAGCTGAAAGCTCTCCACACGTTTGTGAGAAAAGCCTTTCTTCCTACAGTGTGAGTACACGCCCATCCCAAGGGATATTAATAGACTACCATGTTTCTTAAAGAAACTCTGTTCTAACTGGTCGACAGAGAAAAATTAGCTTTTACGTAAACCTACGTTGCTAGAATTCCTAGATAACAAAGAAGCCAAACATCTGGTATTTACGTGTTAGCCCTCCAAGGACCCCAACCCCTCAAAAGTCACAGAAATTGACACTTTGAAAGCACTTTTGCTTAAGAATCCAAATTCACACCGTAAAAATAATCCTTACAATAATCAATGGGATTTGATCATTTTAATGCTATTTTTAGAAGAGATGTCCTTTCCAGACTGTATTAGCCTGTCTCATGTAACAAAGTGATAACTTCGTTATCTTCTTTATTAAAGTATCGGTGTTAACAATGAGACAGAGAGCAAACTGTGTGTGGGTCCCGGGACGGAAGACCCGGCGACGGGCAGGCAGGCCGCTCCACCCGAAAGGGGCCCGGCCACCCGACTCCCGCAGAAAACCCAGCGCCGCAGCCTCAGCTGCTAAGGACGCCCGTTAGCCACATCGTACTCAGCGAACGGAGATCGGGGCTGTCTGCACAGAGAGGGGCAAACCCTTCGGGAGGTGGAAAGGAACCCCTTCAAGTAACAATGAAAAAAAATTCAGTGGCTTAAAACAAAAGGACTTACCCGTTTCCACATGACATCAGGTTTTTTATGGAACGTTTGTAAGTGAATGATAAGGACCTCTACCAGATCATTTTGCTTTTGAAATGCAGGACTGCTAACTTTATGCAACTGCCTTAACTTAGGGTGAAGGCGGCACAAACCAGCCGACTGACCCTGACTTCACGAAAACCCTGCAGCTCCGCTGGGAATCGGGAAGAGGCCGTGAACAACCCCTTCCCCCGCAGCCAGGGTGAGGACCCCAATTTCAGCATTCTGGTATAAACCCAAAATATTAACCATAAAGAGACGGAACAAGCCACTATTTCTTAAGAAGATGACTTTCACAATCACGGTAGTTAAAAAAAAAATAATTCTTGGAAATGCAAAAAGGCCACAAACCTCCTTTCTGGTAAAATCAAAACAAAAACTCCAGGTCACCACCAAGTATTTCCTCCATGAACAAGCCTGCTGCTCAAGAATTCATTCAGGAAGCCAGGCCCCTGCCCGAAATAAAGGGAACAAAAAACGACTTTAAAAAGCTGAAAGAGAGAGAGAAGGCGGGCAGGCAGGCGGCCCTCCCGGAAACGGAACCGCGAGCCGCCCCCCTGCCCTGCAAACGCGGAAGCGGGCCTCCCCGTGGAGGCGGCGCAGCCCCTCCTTCCCTGCAAGGCCAGCCGTCTGGGAGGCGGCATTCCCCGTTGGGACAGCCCGCCCGCGCCCTCCCTGCCAACCCTCCCCGCCAACCCTCGCCCAAGCAGCCTGGGCGCAGCTGCGCCTCGCAGACCAAGCACCCCGAGTCCACAGGAACCCTGCACCGAGGAGAGGAGCCCTGCCACTCACTCCAACTACTTCTGTCTGTCAACCCTGACAAGACTGCGGCTCACCCCCTAACCAGCACCTGGTTCCCCACGAGGGGCTGGGCGACCTCAGCCATGAGCACCTGAGGCCCCACACGGTGCAGAAAGGACCCCACCTGCTCAGAGTCACCCCAACAATTCCTCCCTAGCCACCAGCTCTAGAATTCTCCAGCACGGACTGAACTTGTTTCTGGCTGGTGGTCCCCCGAGCCCAGGGTCTGTTCCCCTAGTCACACTTCCTCTCATCCCTCCAGTGTGACCTCTGTCGTCAGTTCCCTGAAACCGGCAGGCAGGCTCCGCGTGCTGGACTGTCCTACCCAACGGGACCTTGCTCAAGGGCACCGAGGGTCCCTCCAGTCCTTGCCTGGTGGCTCCAACACCCCGGGGCGGGGCAGTCACCACCAGTGGAGGGCTCCGGATCCAGCCGCACCGAATCCACGCCACCCTGAGCCCCTGGTGCGCGAGTTCGCCATCACCCTTCCAGGCCTTCCGCGGTTCCCGCACCCTTCCCGCCACGCTCCCGTCTGCCCACAGGCTCGCGCCGCAGGACCGGCATCCGCACCCCTGGGACGGTAAGTTCCACAGGCACCCTCCTTGCCCAAAGAGGCAGCGAGAAGCACCTCCTCACTCACCTGCCTCCTGCTGTCTAAAGTGGGGTCCTAACGCGGAATCTGGCCACTTCGGCATGCTTTGCTTCCCACGCACGGGGGGACTTCTGTTTTCTTTTTACTTCAGAACACGTGTGCTTTCTAAAGAGCGTGTTCATACAAAGCTTTTCCTGAGACCCACGTTCATTCGCCGCACGCACGGTGGAAACAGAAACCAGCTGCCTAGACCGGCCATCGCTGGACCACAGGCTGACGGGCAGGCACTAAGCCAGCTCTGCGCCCGGGACCAGCCTCCGCTCCGCCCCCGCCCCGTCCTGCCCCTGCAGGCCCAGGGAGCACCGAACCCTCTGACCTAAGGAGGGGCTCCGACTCTGCCCCTCCCCAGGCTGAGCTCTCCCGGCCTCACCCCTCCCAGCTCGCCTGGGGCCCAGGACCCCACCGCCTCTGCATCCTTCCGCTCGGTGAAGGAGCCTCCAGAAGGAGGACTTCCACTTTCTCTCTGGAACTCCTGGTCGGCCACCACCCCTCCCACTGGCCCAAGGGACACGCCTCCTCTGGATTTCCTGCACTCCCAGGCGCCCCGGCCCAAGACGGCGGCAGCAGCAGCCCAAGTGGCCCTCCCTGAGTGGCCAGCCGGGGGCCACCCGAGCTGCAGAGCCCCCCCCCCCAGGCTCTCACAACCCTCCCTTGCCCCCCCGGCTGGCCAGCCTGGAGGGAGCCCTGCTCTTTGGCAGGCGCTAGGCGCCGCGCCTGGCCCTCTTGCCCACCATGGAGGGACCCGCGAAAAGGGCAGTTTCCCAGACAGGATCTTGTGCCTTCCCCGCCCCAGGAAGCACCCCCTCCCCTGCAGCAGCCAGCGGGGCAGGACGGACGCGCCCCGCTGGCTTTCAGGTGCTGCTGTAGCTCCTCCCGGGAATGTCAGCATGTACCGCTTGCTCCCAGGCTTCCCTCCTCTGCCCCACTGAGCTGTGGGCTCCCTGAGTCGAGAGGCAACGGGCAGTACACTTCTTGGCACATTTGCTTTCAACATCAGCTATTCGGCCCTACCAGGCCACCAGCCACCAGGCCACCATCTTTTTTGATCCCGGAGCTTAAGGCCCGTCCCTCATTCCCTACATCAAAGTTGTGGGGGAAACCTTGTCACCCCGCGCCTGCACAGCTCTAACTTGGAACGATGTTCCTTCCACAGCCAGGTCGTCTTGCCTCCAAGTGCAAATGCCGACTTTGAGACAAAGCTTCCCCTGTCCAAACCCCTCACACTCCACCAAGGAAGACGAGGGCCACAGCCGGGCACCTGGGCCCGGGAGGCGTCCAAGACCACCCAGTGTGCTCTCTGGCAGCGGGGCCTCTCCCAGGCTCCTCAAAGCCCCACTCAAGTGGCGCTTCCTCCAACGCACTCGCGCGCCCACCACTCCCACGCCGGGCGCCCCGCCCCGGTGCTCTCCCTGCACAGCCTCCCCAAGGACAGCACCTCTGCCAGTGCCAGCCCTCTCTCTAGGCCTCCAACAGCATCTCCACTCTCTCCTCCGGCAGCTGTTAAAAGGTGAGGTCACACTTTTAAAAGAAAACAAAGTAAACCACTTGATGGGCCCCAGAACAGTTGCCAGCATCTTAATCCCACTCAACTTGGTAGTTTAAGAAAGTCTTTCCTCCAAATCTTCTTTCCTGCAAACCTCCTCCTCCACAGCTTAACTTCCGTGTTGAAGGTGGTGAAGTTGCTTTCCTGCTCTAATTGTAAGAGCCAAGTTAATGTGTTCTGTCCTCCGAAAGAACGTAAAGCAAGCCCCAACCCAATGAACAAAACAAAAAGTCCTCGAGTGTGGTATTCAAGCCTCACCCGGGAGTCTCAGGGGGACAAAAGGGATTTCTCACACATGCGAGGGCGGGACATGAGTAACTCTTCCCACAAAGGTAAACAGGTAGGTGACACACACTCCCAAAATATTGCAAGACACACCTTTTCCAATCAGCTCCTGCTAAATCACAGGGCAGGGACAAGCAGGGTGGGAGCAGCAGGAGGACAGGCATCAGTGTTCTGTGGGCAAAAGCAGCCCTTGCCAGCCTGGGCTGAGTCCCAGGGAAGGGCACTGGGCACCTCCAGTGGGTGCCCACCAGCCGAGGACCACGGGGAGAGCAGTGGAAGCACAGGGCTGGGAAAATGGGTGGGGCAGGTTAGCAAGTTTTGTACATCAAAGGAGGAGCTCAGCGTGGCAGGCGACAGGAGGCCCCGGGGCAGGGGAATACCTTTTTGAGAGGGCCCAACTAATGCCAGTGGTACCATGTGGTACCAAGTGGTACCAAGAGGAGTGGGGAGGAGCGAGGTGAGGGGTGCACTGAGCAAGAGGGTCTTCCTTGCAGCAAAGGAAACGGGAGGGGGGATCCACTTGCAGGCTCAGCCAGTCAGCTTCTGGGCCCCAGGTCTGGCCAGCAGGAGCAGCTGTCCCAAGCGGACCAAGGGTTTAAAACTCCAGAACAGGAACGCAAACCTGATGCAGCACCTGCCCTGTCTTTCTGCGTTTGGCCAGGCGGGGGGTCTGGGCCCTCCAGGGAAGTGCCCGGGCTCCTGTGCCCACGCTGGGCCGGGCTGCAGTGTGGGAGGTCTCTGCAGCGGGAGCGCCCCCCGCCCCCTCCCACTCCCCAGGCTCATCACGGGAGCCGGAGTCTGGAAACAAACCCCAGGCCTGAGCCCTGGCTGCAGCACAGACCCGATGGGAAAGCCGAGAGGAACCTGGATACCTGGATGGGGGCTGGGGGGATCCCCGCAGTTCCTAGCTTGGAGCGGCGGGAGGGGTTCGCTGAAAATCTCCAGGAGGTACAAAACCAAAACACTGATCCAGAGAGGTGAGTCACCTCCCCGTAACTTTCAGTTTCCCCAGCTGTTCATTTAAAGAGAGAAGGAGGGAGGAGGCCAAACCTGCCCCCCTGGGTTGTTCAGATCCGCACGGCCACTCCGCCCAGACTCGCGGAACACCGACACGGAGGCCGCCAACTGTACTCGATGCAACGCAAGAAACAAGGCTTTCGCCCTCGTAAACGCCCCCTTCTCCTGCGGACAGTCCTGGAGTCGGGTTCTCAAAGGGCCGGGAAACCCCCAAAGGCTCGGCACCCCTGCGGCCGGGGCCTGGGCCCGGCCCGCAGCCCCGCGCACCGCCGCCAGGGCGCGACGGGACAACAGGCGACGCTCGCCCGCCCGGGGCAGCCGGAGAGGTGGGGGCTTTCGCCAGCGCCCCTGCGCAAACGGGGAAACCGGGGGGCGCCCCGCGATCAAACCGCTAGCCCGAGGTCACGTGGCTCGAGAGCCGAGCCTGCAGGTCCGCGGCGCTGGGGCTGCGCTTCCCCGCCGCGCGGGCGCGGGGCCGGGGGCGAGCGAGGGGCGCCCGGACCCCGCGGCGGCCGACTCACCTTGGCGCTGTGCACCGCCTCCTGCGCCCCGCGGAGCTGCAGCCAGATGCGCGCGGGCAGCGGCTCCTCCGCCCCGAGCGCGCCCAGCACGGCCAGGCTCACGCCGAACAGGCCCTCGATGCGGCCGCGGCTGCGCTCCAGCAGCAGCGCCTTCTCGGCGGGCGCCGTGAACTCGTCCAGCACCGGCCGGGCCGCCATGGCGGGCGCGGCCTCCCGCGGCGGCAGCGGGCCGGCGGCCGCGACGCCCCTTCAGCCTGAGCCCCCTGGCCCCGAGCCCGCGGAGGCGTCCGCCTGCCCCCCGCCCTCGCCCCGCCGCCGCCGCCCACCCGCAGGCCCGGCTACGCCATCCTGCCCGGCCGCCGAGACTGGGCAACTGCGGGCAGCGGGCCCTCCGCCCCTTGGTCTCGTCGCCGCGGGCAGGGCCCGCCCCGCGCGTGCGCGCCGCAGGGACAGGCCCCGCCCACCGCGGAGGGGCGGGGCTGCGGGCACGACGCCGCCCGCTGCCATGTTGGTTGAGGGCACGGCTTCGGGGCGGGCCGCGGGCCCTTCTTCCGGAGTCACAGCGCCTCCGGGGACCCGCTGTCTGGGGAAGCGCCGGTGCTACCGACGGGCTGGGAGGCGGGCTTGCGGTCGCGATCTCAACCACCCGCTGCTGGTTCCGGGACAGGCGGCCGCTGCGGCCTGGAGGCCGGCAGGCGAGCAGGGCTGGTGTGATGGGCGGGCGGGGAGGGTGAGCCGGGCGGAAAGTCCCTGGTGTCTAGCAATGGGCGCACCTGGGAAAACAAGCCGACAGCCCAGGACCTTAGCCCCCGGTGGCCGGCCTCCCGCTCGCGCGCGCCCGGGCACCAGGACCCCCTGGAAGAGGCCGGGACAGGCCGTGCAGGACCCTCCCTGCCGCGGGAAGCCTGGGGCGGTGCCCGGTTGGCGTCAGACGCTCGGGAACAAAGCCCCCGCGAGCGGAGCGCAGAGACGGAGCCCTGGTCCCGACGAAGCCCTGGTCCCGCAGCGATAACATCTAGGCCCCCGTGCATTTCAGCTCCAGGCGGCGCGGAAAAGCAGCGAAACCGGGCGAATCGGCCCCAGGGCTGTGAGGACCCGCAGCCGTGACTCAGGCCCCTGCGTGCAGCCCGCTTAGCAGAGGAGCCAGGGCCCTGCAAGGACACACCTGGACGGCTGCAGAATGTTCTACCGAGCTCCTCCCCTAGAACCCTCACCTTTAGAAAACAGATTAGAACCTTGGGACCAGGGACGGAGTCGTGCCCCGCCCCCGCCGCCCCTCCTTGCCTTTGCCTTTACCGCCTTCTTTCCTTCCGCCGTAGCTTTCTCGCTTTTAAGATCCAAGGGCCCTGCTTGTACCTCTGTAACTCGTTTTCTGGGTCCACCCAGCCCAGCAGGCTCACTTTTCTACCTCTGTGACTTTCTTTTTTTCTTTTATTTAAAATATTTGTATACATTTATATTTAGAGGGAGTGGAAGGGAGAAGCACGCCTGTTCAAGAGAAACCTGATCAGTGGCGTCCTGCACACCCCCAGCTGGAGACCTGGCCCCCAACCCAGGCCTGTGCCCTGCGGGGAGTCAAACCAGCAACCGTTCAGTTCACCGGCCGGTGCTCAATTCACTGAGCCGCGCCAGCCTGGACTATGACTTTCTAAATAAACTCCTTGTGCCAGACTTCTTGTCTTTGCTGGACAAGACACATGACCATTAACAGATCCCGCCATCTCCCTCTCTCCCCCTGCCTGCCTCCCTCTTCTTCTTTCCTTCCCCTTCCCTCTTTTCTTCTCTTGCCCTTGTTTCTTTCTTCACTAGCAATGGTAACAAGGAGAAAAGAAATGGAAATAATAAATATGGGGAATTAAAAAAACAAGCAATTAAGAAAAATTCTGGAACACCATTTCTTCTGGGAGGGAAGGTGGAGGATGTGTAATAGGAAGGTTCAAAAGTTGGAATTAGGGACTCATCCATGACTTACCAGGGGACCTGAGCAAATACACCCTAACAAACCCTTCTTCAGGTCTGCTTTCCTCCCTGTGAAATCAAGGATGTACTTCGTGATCTCTAAAGTCTTTCCGAGATCTTACCGTTCTATGAGCCCATGAACAACAAATTGTGGATGATGAAGTGTTGGTTTCCTTTCTCAAGGCTGAGTGTTGTAGACAGGGTAGATAGTTAGGAATCATGAGAATTTACTTCACTTTTCTGGGGCTTATTCCTTATCTGAATAATGTGGTTAATGAAAGTACTTCCTATTGTTTTGAAAAATAATCTAGTACTGAGGAATAGAGCAAAGAAATAAAGTAGAGTCACTATGGTCAAGCAGTTAAATTACCGAAATCCAGTAGGTTGAGGAAACAATTCTATTCTTGTTTTCACCAACTCCAAAACTTAAGTGTTGGAACTTTCCAGATGTGTGCCAATGCCTGACTACACATCAGATGCCCAGATAACCATCTATTACCCCTGAAGGATTAGGGAAAGGATGTTCATGTCTTTAGACCCCTAGATGGTAGTCGTCTAGAGGATTACCATCTCAGACCAACCCAGAAGCTAGAGTACAGGGCTGATTTTTCTCAGGAATGTAATGTTTTACTGTAAGAACCCTCAGCTTTTTTCACTCTCTGTTTTCTTTGAAAGACTCTGGGTATCCCTATACCCAACTATAGGACTTGCCAACTATAGGACTCTTAGACAAATCTTGATCCCGGTTCTACCTGAAGCCTTCTGATTGACTTACACTCATTCAACAATACCTGGATGTGGTGATTACTAAATATTAGCTATAATTAAACTTCCGGCCAAGACGGAGGCATAGGTAGGTATGCCATGCCTCCCTCCACAACTGAGAAGGAAGACGACTACCTCAAAACTGGAGACAAGCAGAAGTTCCAGAAAATCAAGTTGCCTGGAAGTACAACAAACAAAGATATAAAGAAGAAGTACTCATCCAAACAGGTAGAGGGTTGTAGCCAGGGTGGTGAAGCAGCTGCGGCAGGCTGGGGAAAAGCACAGTCATACATTTTTAAAAAGTTGGGAGGGCCCTGGCTGGTGGCACAGTGGATAAGGTGCTGGCCTGCGAACCCAAAAGTTGCTGGTTCGATTCCCAGCCAGGGCACATAACCAGGTTGCAAGCCAGGTCTCCAGCCAGGTCCGTAGCTGGAGGCAGGTGAAAGGCAACCATCCATTGATGTCTCTCTCCCTCTCTGCCTCCCTTCCTCTCTCTCTGAAAAATAAAAAATTAAAATAAATAAATTAAAAAAAAGGTTGGGAGGGACACCTGGGGAGCCTCCCAGCACCACACCAGACCCCACAGCTCACAGTTCCAGCGCCGGGTGAAATAAATTTTCATCACTTCTGACGGAAAACCAGTGGGGTTGGGAAGGGGGAAGAAACTACCGGTCCCTCAGCAGAGTCTGTTTGTTTAGAGGCCCCCACGGTCCTGAACCCGCCCGCTCTGGGAACCAGAGTCACAGCCCCATCCAGGAAGTCAGAGCAGTGTCTGGAAAAGGGGTGAATGCTGAGCAAGCAGCATTGTTTCCTCTCAGACCCACCCCCACATACAGCGCCATAAACAGGTCACCTCTACTGACGAATACCTAAGGCTCTGCTCCTTACAGTGTACCAGGTGCGACAGCTCTACCTGTGACACAGAGGCAAACCCAGGAGCCTGTCAAGCTGAGGAGACAGCAGTACGGACCAAAAGAGGGAACAGATCAAGGTGCCAGCAGGAGAACTAAGTGATGAGGAGATGCCAACCTAACATGCAGAGTTCAAAACGCTGGTGATAAAGATGCTCACAGACTTGATAGACCTGCTTGAGTATGGCAAACGCTGAAGAGAAGAAGTAAAGGATGTGGTTAGTGAAATGAAGGAAAATCCACAAGAAACTAATGGTGAAGACAAAGAAACCAGGGTTCAAGTCAATGATTTGGAACAAAGGAAGAAATGGTCAACCAACACAGAATGAGGAAACAAGAATTGAAAAATACGAGGAGAGACTTAGGAACTTCTGAGACAACTTTAAACCTGCCAACATCCAAATCATAGAGGTGCTAGAAGGAGGAGAGGAAGACCAAGAAATTGAGAAAACTTACGTGAAAAAATAATGAAGGAAAACTCCCCAAATGTGGTGAAGGAAATAGACATACAAATTCAGGAAGCATGGAGAGTCCCAAACAAACTAAACCCAAAAAGGACCACACCAAAACACATCATAATTAAAATGCCAAAGGTTAAAGATAAAGAGAGAATCTTAAAAGCAGCAAGAGAAGAGAATTACCCACAAAGTCTTATAAAACTGTCAGCTGATTTCTCAAACTTCACAGGCAAGAAGAGACTGGCAAGAAGTATTCGAAATGATAAAAAGCAAGGACCTACAACCAAGATGACGCCACCCAACCAAGCTGTCATTCAGAATGGAAGGGCAGATCAAGTGCTTCCCAGACAAGGTAAAGCTAAAGGAGTTCACCATCACCAAGCCCTTATGATTCAAAACGTTAAAGGGACTTATGTTTTTAAAAAAGAGGATCAAAACTATGAACATTAAAATGACATCAAATTCACAAATATTAACACCAGAACGTAAAAAAATAAGATAAGAGATAAAAAACTGAGTAACCAACCAGAATAGAAATGGAATCATAGGTATGGGGATCATTTGGAAGGTTATCAGCTGGGAGGGGGAAGGGAGAAAAATGGGGAAATAGTGCAAGAATTAAGAAGCATATTGGGCAGGAACAAAACAGACGGGAGAAGTTGAGAATAATATAGGAAAGGGTGAAGCCAAAGAATTTACATGCGCAGCCCATGGACATGAATTAAAGGGTTGGGACTGCAGGCGGGAAGCGGGTACTGGGCAGAGGGGAGCAAAGGGAAAAGAAATGAGGACAACTGTAATAGAATAATCAATAAAGTATATTTTAAAAATAAAATAAACATTCACTGTAATTATTGCACATGTAGCAATATACTTATGGCTCCACTCTCAGGGAGAATGGCCCTGAACTTGCGTGTCTGCCGTCCAAGCAGGGGAGAGGCGACCTGAGGGGTGTTGCAGTTGGAAAGGCCAAAGGGGCGCGGAAAGAGGGGTTACCCAAGGTAAAACCTCTCCAGGATCCTGGCTGGGGTTTTCCACGTGCCTCAGAAATTCAGGCAGGTGTGTCCCCTGGTGCCCCACTGCCGGGTGACTCAGTGTACGGAAGACAGCCACTAGCCTTGCAACCAACAATTTCCTGGTCCCCTGGGCTTTTCCCTGGGTGTCCACTCAGCCAGCAGCCTTCCTCCCTCAGGTAGGTGACCTGAGGTTGGCTGAGGCCACGGTGCCTGTGACCAGGATTGGCCGCTGCACCCAGAGCTGGAGTCAAGGAGACTTCCTGTCTTCCCGCTGGGATCGCCTTCATTGGAATTGCTATTCCTGCTATTCTTGCGTGATTGGACAAGACTTTCCCCAGGGTGGTTCCTGTTTGCTTCCAGCGACTTCCCTGCCAGTGGAATTAATTGCTTAATTGTAAGGGGTGAGGAGAGGTTGCCTTGAAAAGCACACACAGCCCCCGCCCCCCAACCTTCCCCCCTGAAACAGCCAAGTAGTGCCTACACGTACCCAGAAAGAAAGCTGGACTGCCATACCTTCACAGAGATTTGGGATTTTTTCCCCCCGCTCTCTGCTTAAAAGACTTGCCAATTCATATCTGGTCAGCATTTCCCTTTAGGAAACTCTCAAGATTTTCTGAGTATAGGGAACAAGGAAAGAGGGGAAATAGAGAAATCCCCTTTTAAGAAACTCCCTTGCTTCACGCAGTTTCTCAACCTCAGCTTCCCTCCACAGACCAGCCTGGCCTTGCCTCCCCGGCGGGCCTTCCTGGCACCAGCAGCCGTGTCAGAATGAGGCTGTGGCTGACCCACCGCCCACTTTTCCCGACGGCGCAGGGAAGAACCAGAGATCAGCAAGACGGAGGTGGATGGGTCGAGTTTTACTAAGGAAAGGCCAGCCAGCCTAGTGTGGCGAGAGAAGGCTTAGCCTAGGAAAAGCAGTAGCAGAGCCTGGGCCTTGGGGCAGGTTCGGGGGCTCAGCCCTGGGCCAGCTGCCAGCTGCCCTTTGCCTGGCATTTAGGCGACAAGTCGGGGCCCAGGGAGAGGAAGAGAAGGGAAAATGGAAGGTGGCCCGGGCTGCTCCCCAGGGGGAGAGCGAGTGCCTCTGGGCCCTTTGCCTCCAGGTTTCTCTCTTTCTTGCAAGTGGGACTCTTAAGCCAGGTGACAGGGGAGGGTCTCCGTGGAACCTTCATCACTTTCCCAGGCGGGTCCTTTCAGGGTCCTGGTCTCTGCTGCGGGTCAGTGACAGGGCTCATTTGTCACTGCAGCTGCTCCTGGAGCTGCCCACCTGGTTGGGCTGCTTTTCCAGGCCTGGAGCTGAAACTCAACGGAGGCCCAGATGTGACCCTCAGGGAGGAAAGGCCAGGAGAGCAGCCGTTACCCTGGAGGCAAGGCCCTTGTTGCCCAGTTTGACCTCTGCCAGCCTCTGGGGTCTTCCACCCGCAGACCGTGTGCACCTGGCTGTGACTTGCGGCCGTGTCCCCCGCCTGCCTCACTTCCCCTGCTTCTCTCACCAAGAACTTTTCTAGCATCTCAGCGTCCTGCCGCAAAACCCCTACCGTGTCTGCGCTCCAGACACTCAACCTGTTTCCTCTCTGCTCTCTGTAACAACCCTGCGAGCAGGTGTTGAAGGAGCCCCTTCCTTCCCCTTCTGGCATTTTCATGGGGGAAAGAAGAGTTTCCTACCCTCTTCCCCAGCATGGCGAGCTCAGGCCCGCCTGGCTTCCACCCCGGCAGGAGGAGAACTTGTGACCTGGCTCCCGGGTGACTTGATGGCTTTCCGAGAAGGTCCCATGGGGGGGTCAGACCACCCCCGGGGGACAGGGTGTTTTTCTCCACCACCTGTGGTTTTTCACCAGGGTCGGTGACTGCGGGGAGCCTCTTCACCTCAGCCACATCCTCTGGTCTAGTTTTGTCAGCAAGTCAAGGTGACGTTTTGATCTTCACCTGTCTGGCGCCTGCTGGTGCTTCTCAGCTCTGAAAGCAGGAAGGGCAGAAAGAGTGTTTATTTGGCTTCCGAAAACTCTCAACTGCGGTTGCTATTGTCCCTCCCGGGTGAGGGATGAGGAAATAATCGAAGCAGAGAGAGGTTCTGGAACGTTCCGCAGAGCCGGCAAGGGAAGCAGGGGGAATGGGCGCTTGAGTCCGCGGACGTGTGATGCCATAAGGGCTAGCCTTGTCGTACAGGAAAGGCCCCCCTTTTTTCTGTCCTTTTTGCGAGAGTAAGCGAGAGGAGGTGCCTTCTCGCCCAGGCTGCTCACGCCTGGACCCCGTTCCCCCCGGGGTTACTGTCAGATCAGACAGGCTTTGCACATGTAATGTTGCGCCATGCGCCATGCGCGGGGCCAGCTGGATACACGGACTCGAGGTGCCCTGCGCCAGCAGTCGGCGGGACGTGTGTCTTCCTGCTTCTTTGTACAAGACATCGAGGGCTTCAGAATAAGACACAAATAGTTGTGTTTCAGCCACACACAAGTTCCAACACCCGCACGCTGTTCAGTGTCTCTTATCTCCCTTGACCCTAGTCCGAGCCACTGCCCTCTCCCCCCTGGACAACGGCGGCATCTCCCCCACATCCTTTCTGGCCTCTCCCTAAATTTCAGGAGCTCCAACCGCTGCAAAGTTGGGAGAGAAGTGGTGACGCTATCCAGGCTGCAGCCTTCCCAAGTCAAAGATCTCATCGCCAGTCTCCTGCGGAAGACCCCGCAGGGGCTTCACCTCAGGGGCGAACAGGGTCCGCCCGGCTGCGGTCTTTCCGCTCCCTCCACCAGACCCAGCTGACATGGGGGGCTGCCCACATGCGGTCCTCCCTCCCCCTGTCCTGTCCCTCAGCCACCCCTGCTCATCCCCCCGATCCCAGTTCCAGGGTGACCAAGTCATTCACCGGCCTGTGAATGAGTCAAATCCCCTTGTCCCCAGCTTGTGTTTATCACAGCACTGGGCCAGCTTTACCTACACTTGTGTGATACACATTCAACCGTGTCCACCCCAGAGGTCCCCCCACCGTCTCCGCTGTGTGCCCAGGGAGGGGGCGCCCCCAGGAGGATGAATGAGCCAGTGACAGACGTTGAATTTTGCCTGGGTGCAGGGGGAAGCCTTCCCACGCTTTGAAGCAGGGAGGGCTTGATTTAAGGTGGGCTTTTCAGATCCAGGGCTTCCAGGATCAATTCTTAGGAAGACTGCCAGCTCCTGCTTCCTTCCTCTTGGAACAGTTGCCTGTGTAACAATCTTCCTTGGAACCTACTCACCATGCTAAGAGGAAGCCCCAACAAACATGTGGAGCGGAGCCAGCGGGCCCACGCCCTGGGCTGACAGCCCCAGATAAGCTCCAGGCTACTGGCCAGCACCAAACACCAGCCATGCCAGCGAAACCACCTCGGAATCTGCAGCCAGCCCGACATTCTGGCCGACTACCCGTGGGCCAAAGGAACCATCTGGTCCACATACGCACTCAGGAGACACAGTGAATGGTCAAATGAAGCTACTGAGTTTTGGGTGATTTGCCATGCAGAAATAGAAGAACAAAAGAAACACATCGAAGTTCCTAACCAATTGACAGGCCCACAGAGGAGCCAGATGGGTACTGACATTTATAACTGGTAATGTTGAATGGAGGCTGTAGCTGGTTAATACTTGACTCATGAACTAGCCAGTGCCAACAGCTGTGCGGCCTCAGCCCTCCTCTCTCTCCTCCCTCCGCATGGGGCTGGGGTGGGGGAGCCCCTTTCTGCAAGACAGAGCAGACCAAGCACGCTCTTGCTGAAGCACCGGCTCCCCCCCCCGCCCCCAAGAAGCGGGCTGAGCTGAGCCTGCCCAGTGTCTTCTCCAGAACTCATCAATCAGACATTCAGTCCTTCCCAGGGGACAGAGGGCGTGACAGCCCAGAGTGGTGGTCGGCCGGGCTCCCTCCGCATGGAAACATGAAGAATGGAGAAAAAGCATGTCCCAGCCGTGCCGACAGCGGTGAAGTGGAGGCAAGTCTGTGCTGCCTCAGTCCGGCTGGGCAGGGAGATGCCTGGGGAGGTTTCCAGGCAGAGAGAGAGCCGGTGTGTTTCCAGAAAAGCACGGAGACCCCCATGCTTAGAGCTGGGTGAGCAGGTGAGGAGGAGAGGCGAGCAGGCGCAGAGCCCAGAGGCTTTGTGGGCCTGGGACGGACGTAAACTCGTGAGAAGGCCGCTGATGCTCCTCGGCGAATAGATTCTCCAAGTCACAGAGCTGCAAGGGCTTCCGCGGTCTTGCCGTCTAGCCTCCTGTTTGCGGTGAGCGTAGTGTTGGGGCCAGGGAGGGCGGCAGGGCGCACGCCCGTGGGCAAGGCCGCTGAGCTGGGTGCGAGATTCCAGGGCTGCTTAGATGCTCTCTTGATAGAGGGCCAAGCAGAGGTTGCCTGCTTTGTGGGACCTCTGATCAGAGCCCGTGGTATTTCAGACGCTAGACGTGGCGTGCGTGTCCATCATAAGCAGGGTGTTCTGAGGACTCTGTCGAGGTGGAAGGGCAAAGGTGGCTGTGGTGGCTTCTGCTTCTCCTCCTGGAGGAGGGGAAGGAAGGTCATGGCTTCATTTGAGGCAAGGGGCAATGCTGGCACCACCTCTGGGAACAGCCGTTACGGGTGGAGGGACAGTCAGAAGAAGCTGAGACCATGGGTGAGAAAGGGGGTTGGGTGGAATTGCTTTGGCACCAAAGATATACCATATAAACATACATACGTTTTCTACATATTGCCTCTCCCAATACCCTAACAGACCGTCTTAAATTCCATTATAAAGGGGCCTTTTTATACAGAGAAGAAAGGCGTACGTAGGTAAGGGGTTTGGAATTGGGGGGTAATCGGATAAAAGCTGCCACATTCTTTCATCTCTGTTGGGGGCGGAGATCTTTTTCTTCTGGGCAGTGGTCTTTGTGTTCTGGAAGGCGGGCTTTGTGGCCTGGATGGTGGTCATCTCACCCTGGAGCAGCTCAGACACCATCTTGGTGGCTTGCAGCCCTCCTGAGGCCCGAAGGTGGAACTGTTTATGGTTCCCTGTTGTCAAGGTGGGTCACCCTTCCAAGTTCCTGAAACAAGAGCTTGTACCTCCATTGATCACTAAGCTGATTCGCTCTTACCTGAAACTAAAACTTTCCAACACTCGCGTCCCCCGTCACTATGACAACACTTTAATTGAGTTTTAAACGCTACTTTAGAAACCATTTTGGTCCCTCCCTATACCTGTCCCAGCCTTTCCCCTGGAAAATCTGCAGGCCCCAAGGCAGCAGGAACCTGAAGCTGGGCCTGAGTGATGGTCACACGGTCCAGCCTCTGGGAGTAACCTGTGATCTCAGCTCTGTTGCAGCTTGGGGCCGAAGGTGGACTTCTTTCCTGTGTGACCCAGCAGAGAGATGCCTCAGACCTGCCCTCGTGACCTGAAGTGACGATGCCTTATCTTAGCTCACCTGCTAGCAGTCAGCTCCCACCCAGCACCATCCCGAACCCAGGATGCCAAAACCCACGGATGTCTTGTGATTTTGCCCAATATACTCAGTAACCCCATACCCCATTGGGGGTCAGGTGTTTTTAGAGCATAAATAAATTCTCCATCTCCGTATCGGCCAATTCGATACGCAATTAATTATTTTTCTTTCCCTTCTGCAAAGTCCTGCTGGGCTAGGAGGCACCGGCAGGCAGACTCAGGGAAAGACACTGGATTTCTGGTGACAAGTGACTTCCCAGGACCCAGGACCAATCACTGGGTCTTCCTGATCGGTAGGGCAAGAGGGTACACATGACCTCCCACAGTTCAGGGTTGCAGGGCACGGACAGCAAAGAAGATCTTTCTCCTGCTTGCCCACAGTGTCCTGGGTGTTCTGGGAGAGGGGGCGCACTCTGGCCTCCTGCTGCTAGGCTGGTGCCCGCTCCGTAAGACTGAATTGGGCGGGGGGCATCTTCACCCCAACAGCCCTGAGCTGCGGCCTTACAGCAGGGCCCCATGTAACTCTCTTTATTTTGAAGATGAGAAACCAAGACTAAGTGTGGGCAACACTGAGGCCTTGACTGTCAGTCACCTCGTGTCTCTGTACCGGTCCTGCTCTGCTGTCCGGGTGCACCCCTCACCCCCAAAGACGGCCCCCAGGCTGCCTCCACAGCAGGCGATAGGCGGGGGCGGGGGCAAGGAGACCCCCATCAAGGGGTGGGAGAGGTCAGTCTGCAGCTGCAGGGCAGCTCCTCAGCCCGGCCTGCTGCACAGCTTCCTAGGAGCCCAGGGTGGGGTGGGTGCAGCTCTCGGAAAGCCAGCTCTCCGCCCTGCCCTCCAGCTTCCAGGGAGAAAAGAATATGCCGGTTTCTGGAACAGGAGAGTGGGCTGCGGTAGGAGAATGGAGTGGGAGTCAGCCCCCTGCAAGAGTGGCCGCAGGCTGGTGGACCCCCTTTTCTCCCATCACCACCTGGGGTCTCCGCACCGCCAGAATTCCTGAGTGTGTGTGTGTGTGTGTGTGTGTGTGTGTGTCCTGTCCTAGAATCCCGGTTTTCCTTAAAGTGTGGAAAACACACCACCAATGGCATCGCAGATGGTGTTTGTTGGGAAAGAGCCAGACTTTCAGACTTTTAAGAAATCCTAATTGTTATCTATTTATTTTTAGCGTGTTTTTATTTTCATTTTCATTTTTATTTTTTTTAAGAAAACAAACAAACGGGGCCTCCAGTGACTTAACTTGAAAAAGTGTTCAAAACAAACCAAATCGAATACAGGTGACGATCTCATTGACCTGAGGAAGCAATTCATGAACTGGACAGCACGGCCCCCAGCAGCGGGGGCTTGCGGGGTGGGGGTGGGGTGGGTGGGGGTAGGCTGCTCCCTGGGAGTTGACCACACCGGAAGGTTCCTGTAGGCCGGGGCAGAAGGAAACAGCGCTGTTTCAGGCCAGGTCCGTTTATTTCGAGGGGGCGGGCCAGCGCGCTGGGGCCGATGCTTATCAGGACGTTTCTGGTTGTTTGAAGGGAGAGGCCGAAGTTGCAGGAAGTCTTGGTTTGCTGTTGTGGGAGCCTATGACTGCATTTTGGGGTTTCTTTCCCCCCCTTTCTCTCCTTTTCTTTTTTCTTTCTTTTAAGACTTTATTGATTATTTTCTGAGAGGAAGGGAAACAGGCAGAGAGGGAGAGAGACATCCATGTGTGGCTGCCTTTCACCTGCCTCCAGCTAGGGACCTGGCTGGAGACCTGGCTGGAGACCTGATTAGGTGCCCTGACTGGGAATCGAACCAGCGACCTTTGGGTTCACAGGCCGGCGTCTCTCCTTTTCTTTATAACAAAAGTGCATTGGTTTAAAAAAGAAAAAAAAAAAAAAAATAAGTCAACCATAAACCTAACGGAATAGTAGCCCCAGGGGTGTGCGGCTCTGGGCGGAATCACGAAGACTTGAGAAAAACACCGTGGTGGAAAGTCGTCTGCGGGGCCTGGGTGTCCCCAGGGCAGGAGGGAGCCTGCACTCGGCCCCTCTGCGCGGTTGCCTGGGTGAGTGTCCCCATTTCTGCCGGAGGAGGTGCCCGCCTTGCCAGCCGGCACGTCCTCCAATTCCTCCTGCGTCCGCTGCGGCTTTGGAGCCCCGACCGGCCGGCGGGCGAAGCGGGAAAGCGGCCTCCGGCGCCGCGCAGACCCGCCCGCCCGCTCGTCTCTCTAGGAAAGTCTCGGGGCTCCGCGCGCCCCGGCGCCGGCGCGCCACCTGCTGGCCCTGGCGCGTCCGCGCAGCCGAACCTCCGGGAAATCGGGGCGCGGGGCCCCTGGGAGCAGAGGGCCAGGCGGGATAGCGATGCCACGTAAAGGGTGACGGGTGCAGAGAGGAGCGGCGGGGCCACGCCGAGCGAGGTGGCCGCGACGCCCGTCCCCTGGCCCTGCTCCCTCCTGGCCGCTTTCAGTGGCAGAAGGTGACGGCAGCCGCCCGCGGGCCAGTCGCGGCGGGGCGGCGGGATCCCCGGGCCACTTTCCTCGCCGTCCCCGCGGGGGCGCTGCCGCCCCGGCACTGCGGACCCGAACCCGAGTTGCCGAGGGCCTGCGGCTGCCCAGGGCGGCGGGGCGAGGGGCCCCTCTCCCCCCGCACCTTCTCCAGCTTCAGCCTCGCTGAGCTCCAGCCGGCGGCGCAGACGGGGCGCCAGCGCTGTGCCCCCGGAGATCCGGCCCTGCGCAGGTATGTGTTTAACAGGCACCCCCGTGATTCTGGGCCTGGGAAAGTTGCAACCCCCCCCCCCCCCGTTACAAAGGCGCCCCTTGTCTAGCCTTCCCGTGAAGTGCAAAAAGTCATTGTCCTTGGGCGCTGGGAACTTCGGGCCAGGCACCGGGAGGGGCACGATTGGCCTCATTGTTCTGTGCATTTGAGACCCCTTCTCAAATGCACTTGGGGGCGGTGCATACGGGTGAGTTAACATAAGTTACATTCAGGGGTGCTGGGGACTGTGTCCTGCTGTGCTGCGTGGTGGTGGTCACCCCCGTGGTACGCGCCTTAAAACCCAGAGTGGCATCTCGTTTCTTCCTGCCCGAGGGAAACCTGGGCACAGGCAACACCTGAGCCCTTACCATGGGCCAGGTGCCTGCCAAGAATCTTATTCCAGCACCCCACTTAACCCGCGGGACCCCTCCCAGAGCCAGGCGGGATCGTTATTCCCCGTTGTGAGAAGAAGAAAGCAGGCCCACAGAGGCCAAGCAACCCACCCAAGCTACACCGCCCCTCAGCGGCAGGCAGAGCGGAGCCAGTGAACCCAGGCCCGCCCTCTTCATCGCTCCGCTGTGCTGCCCAGGTGCCCTTCCCTGTTTGCCCCAGGGGGTGAGGGAGGAAGGCTGGATCGTGGTTACTTCAACATGAAAGAATAACACCCGATTCAGCACAAGTGCCATGCGGCTCCTGGCCCTGCTGCTCAGCAGCTGTTACCAAATTGGGCCAGGTTTTCCCATCCACAGCACAGGGGCGCGAGCCCTGGCTGCGTGGGGCTCCCCAAGTGTGTGCTGCTTCCACTGTCCAGGCAGGTGGCCGGTGAGTTCGGCTCTTGGCACTCAAAGCATGATGGCTGGTCCAGCAGCCTGGGCTTCACTGGAGAACTCGGTGGGAATGCAGCTCCCGGGCCTGCCCCAGCCAGACCTGCCGCATGACAGCCTTCAGTGCAGCGAGGTCCCCGGGTCCCCATGTGCGCCCAGCTGGGGACCCTCAGGCTAGCGACACAGCTCTAAGAGGCAGCCACAAGTGAATGAGGATGTGTTTTTGTTTTTTGTTTTTTTTTTTTCTTTCCCTTGGGAGCACCCAGACTTACTCATCTTTTTCCTCCATCCTTGCCCAGCTAGGCATTTTGAGACATGTAGCTTCAGGGACTCTGGAAGGAAGGGTGGCCAGAAATGGGAGTGCCACCCTGTGGCGGGAGCCGGGCATTACCGGCCAGAGCGGAGCTAGTGAAGACCAGGAGAGAGGGGACTTACTTCCCACCTGGGTGGACACCGCAGTAAGAGCGAGGTGCCCCCAGCCTTTGTTGTGAGCCAGAGGCAGTGCCAGGCCCACGTCAGGGATGAGTTCATGTAAAGCTCACCCCAAGAGTGGGAAGTGGGGACTATTGTCCTCCCATCGTGGGCAGGGGACAGAGAGCAAGGGTCCCAGGCCGAGCGGCTCCAGGGCCTGCAGCTGGAACAGTTTTGCTCTATTTCCTGTGCATAAGAGAAGGAGCCAGGCTGTGGAGACCTGGATCCGGGGCTGAGCTGTCCTCTGTCCTACCCAGCGTGTCTCACACGAGACCATCATGTTGTTTTTCTGAGTGTGTAGGAGATGCAATAACATTTGAGCTGTTTTCCTTACGGCAGCGTTGCGCAAACCCAGGGAAGCCCCCGGGGAATGTAGAATGGGATTGAAAATGACCGGTGAGGCGTCAGAGGATACTCTTGGGGAGTAACAGGGTAAGAACATGTGAGTTTTCCCGATACCACAAAGCGGCTGCACGGGTCAGAACAGATGTGATTATACTGGGTTAACAAGGCGTCCTCACCGCGCTGCTGTTTAAAAGGACAGAGCAGCCCCTCGTCAAGGCTGCAAGTCCACTCCAGGTCAGGCAGCCTCTGCTTGTCACTCTCATTTGGGGCCCAGGCTGACAGAGCCTCCATCTCAGCATGTGCGTCTGCGACCCCGAAGGCAGCAAGAAAGCCTGGAGACTGCAGAGTGGCCCTTCGCTCCTGCCCAGCAGTGACATGTGACACTCACATTTCCTGGGCCACAACAGGTCCCATGGCCAGGCATGAGCTCAAGTGGGTGGGAAGGTGCACCCTTGCCATGTACAGCCCCTCTGTGTGTTGGGGGGACAGCTGCACCTTTGGGACCCAGGGATTTTCTTCCTACCTTTCCTCCCTTCTTATTTACTTAGTGCCTACTATGGTAGGTGATGTTTCTGGCTGTAGGATAAGACAAAAACTTCCATCCGCAAGGCACACATGGTCTCACGGTGAAGTGAGAAAGCTGACAGAAATAAGCATGGGGTGATCTGTGAGCAAGAGGAGGGGAGCTCACTCAGCCTGGGGAGCAGTTCAGGAAGGCTTCCTGGAGGAGGTGGTATGAAGGAGGCAGGGGAGATCATTTCCAGCTGAAGGGACTAGAGATGTAAAGGTGTACAGAAGAGCTTTCTGGCCAACGGTGAGACATTCTGCAGGTCTGGGGTGTGTTGGAAGTGGGTGATGGTTCAGGAGGCACGGCTGGCGTTGGGCCAGATTGCGTGGGGCCAGGGAGACACGCACCTCAGCCTTTGGTGGAGAGGGAAGTGTGCTCCCCTGGTTGGAGGGGAGCTGGCTTTTATGGATAGAAATCCCATCCCTGGCCCTGATTGTCTTATCCTCATGCAAATGAGGACTCCAAATCCTCACCGTTTGATTGGTTCCAAAGGCACTATCCTGATTGGTCAAATGGAGCCCGGATTGATTGGAGCTGGGCAGATCTGATTGGATGGGGGGAAGTCTTAGTCTGTGGGTGAAGAGGGCTCGGGAAACCCTGCTAAGGGCTGCTCAACCCCAGAAACCTGGTGCAGGCCAGCAGCTCGGTGCCAGGCGGGCAGCGCCGGGGCAGGTGGCTCAGTGCAGCCTTCCCTTCGAGTGTGCGCTAGAGGCCCCCGTGAAGAAGTGGCTGCTAAAGTGTTTTAAATTTCAGCCCTGTTAGCCGCCAGGAGCCCTTCTTAGTGGGTGTCCTTGTCTTTTTTTCCTTTGGGGTTCACAGGTGGGACTTGCAGCTGGAAGAAATAAGAATTCCTAGCTCTGGCCAGGGTGGCATAGGCGCCTGGGTGTTATTCTGCCAGGTGAAGCGTTGCTGGTTCGCTTCCCAGTCAGGGCACGTGCCTGGGTCGTGGGTTTGGTCCCCAGTCTGGGCAACTGATGGATGTTTCTCCCCCTTTTAGATAAATAAAATCTTTCAAAAGTGATTTTCTTTTAGGGCAGCCATCGGCGCTGGCTGCTCCCCTGACCATGCCTTACGTGGAAGATTTAAAGCTCTGACTTTGTCATTTCCTTTCTTAACGTCTTAGCCTGTGTGGTCACGGGTGTGACTGCTGCTCCTCCAACAGGCAAGGCATAGCGAACATCCCTGTTCTCCAGGACTCGGTACTGCCTTCAGGCCCAAAGACGTGACCCAGCCAGTCCCAGAATCTCATCTGCGAGGAGCTGTTTCCTAAGATCACTCCTGGCATCAAATCTTGGGTCCGTCAAACTCAAGTCGGTGCAAAATCTCACTAGCTTTCTCTGTGTGAAATTGTGTCTTATTATTTTAAAGCTTTTATTTATTTATTTTTAGAGAGTGGGGAAGGGAGGGAGTAAGAGAGGGAGAGACACATCCCCAACTGGGGGGACTGTCCTGCAACCCAGGCATGTGCCCTGACTGGGAATCGAACCAGTGACCTTCCAGTGCACAGACTGGCGCTCACTCCCCTGCGCCACTCCAGCCAGGGCTAAATCATGTCTTTTAAAAGGAACCTAAGAGGCAAAACAGGAGCCCGGAGGTACCGGAGGGTAGTAACTGCAGGGGGCATCGAGGACTCTTGGGGCTGGGGACACGGAGGTGAGAAGACAGTGTTACTGGGACCTGGACCCCTGGAGGAAGCCCCCTGGGACGGAAGAAGGCTGTGCAGCCCGCTGGTGCTGGTTCATCTATCTGGGTGGGTGGGCGGCCCCAGTGAGCTTATTTCTGGCGGTGCTGGACGAAGTGGGAAAGGGGACCCACCGGGGTGAAGGGCCACCATTGGAGGGATGCCAAGCGCCAAGAGCCCAACAGGTAAGAATTCGTTCTCTCTGCCTCCGGCCTCTGGTCTCCTGTGTAAGCTGCTGTCAGCCTACAGGCCGGCACGGTGGGCCTAGCACGCAGCTGACAACAGCAGCTGAGTGACCCGTGGCGTCTGAAGGCCGCATCAGATGCTGAAGGGTAGCCTCCCCCCCCAAAGGGATTTTCCTCAAGACAAGGGGTCTCCTAGAACATTGCCTGGACCCCAAAGACGAGATGCAGGAGGGACCCCATGCTCTTGTGTGGCCTTCTCCACATTCCTCCTGCTCCAGCACTGGCTGCAGGTGGTAGCAGTTTGGGGCTACCTCTGCGCACCCCCATGAAAGCTCTGAAGATTTCCCTGCATGGGAACTTCCTTGTGCCTTTAAGTCGCATTCACCAGACTCCTTTCCTTTTTTAGCCCCTCAACTTCCTCTTCTCATCCGCGTAGCCTTCTGGAGGGAGAGAAGGGGCCCGATCGCTAATTAGTGAACCACTCCCCAGCTCCGGCCCCCACGCCCCCCATGCTGGAGGGAGCTGGAGACCACCCGCAGGCGTTCTCTTTTGAGAAACAATCAAAACCCATTTGCAAATCACTGTGATCGCCTTAACATAGGGGGAAAACGCACATTTTTCCAATTAAGCCTGGGCCATCAGTTGGCTTGCTTAATTAATGGCGTGTGCATCTGTTGGCGGAGGCCCCTTGAATGCATTTTCTGGGGTTCCTTAATTAGTTACCAGCGCCGCGGGTCCACGGGCAGGGGAGCCCCGTGGAGCTGGGACGTCTTCCAGAAGGGAGGATCGTTCTGTTTGCGCACATTTCGCCGGAGGATGGCGAGGTTCGTTTTCAAGTTCTCTTCCCCGTTTGGTCCGTGCGCTGTGGTGCTGGAAGACCTATTCCAGCTCGATGGGGTTGTTGACAAATTAAATGGATATGGAAGAGACCAATTTTCACGATGACAGACACAGGCAGTTAGACCGTTACCAGGATGACAAGTTATTCGCGTGCTGTCGCGAGGAGATTGCTGTTGGGTGTTTCAGGGAAAGGTGCTCCGGAGGCGAGGCGAACAAATTCCGTGGGTGGAACGGAGGTGTCGTCCGTGTGATGTGGGGGGACCCACGCAGGAGCGGGAGGGCCCTCTATCCCCACTGCCACGTGAAGATTGTCCCAGCGCAGAAGGCGGAGGGGTGGGAAAGGTTTACCCTCCTACATACACCCTGGCTCTCCACCTGTGGTTTATAGAAACTGGGGTGTCGCATCTGAGCGCAGTTAATTACCACTTCTGGATCTGAGAGATGACACTGGTGTGTGAACGGGTGCAAGGCCGAGTTTTCCGAAGGCTGGGCGACAGAGCGGGTGGGTGTTGGTGTTTGAGGCTACAGTCCCGTCTCATAGAGGGAACCGGCGCACGGTGGCCCCTGGGCCCCATCTGGCCCCCTGTGCTTTCCAAATGGTTTTCTGGGGACTCACCCACACCTGCGTGTTTATGTCCGTGGCTGTCGCCGCGTTGGCAGAACTGAGCAGCTGGAACTCCGTGGCTGGCACAGCCTAAAATATTTACTGTCGGCTGGCTATAGGGACAGTTGGCTGATGCCCCAAGGGTGGGCGCAGGATGGTCAGCTGCTTAGGATGAGGGGACGGGGGTTGAGTTCTCCGCTCTTCTCTGCAGGCCTCCCTGTCCCCACCAGCAAACTGGGGCTGACACTTCCTTCCATTTGCATGTCAGAGCGCTGCTGTGGGAGACACACAGTTGAAGAATTTCCCCCCTCCCCGGGCTCTGTGGGTTGGGTGTCGTCCTGCAAAGTGAAAGGTGGCCAGGGCACATGCCTGGGTTGTGGGTTTGGTTCTAGGTCGGTGTTTCTCCCTCCCTCCCTCCCTCCCCCTCTCTCTAAAGCACAAAATTGTCTCCCCAATGGATTTTTGTATTTTCCCACTGAGAAACGCACACCCCGCAAGTTTTCATTCTTTCCTGGGTGGTCTCTGTCCTGCGAACCAAGATCAAGGCCAGGGAGTCACCGCTCGGGTCAGCCCTTCCACTTCCCACCGCGGCTCCCCTCTCCACGTCCGTGTTGCGTTTGGGGACAAGGACCCCCTTGTTCTGGGAGAAAGACCCGCCCTGCAGGCTTCCCCCGCTGCCTGTTGCTTCTCTGTGCCCGTCTTTGGGGCTCTCAGATCTTGGTTGGTGAGGTTCCAAGTAGCTCAATTTGAACAATATTGCTCAATAGAACAATAGCATTGTTCCGAGGCACGTGTTCATCGGGGTTTGGCATCTAGGCCAGGACTGACGTTTTCAGGCAAAGCGGATGTTCGCGAGGCCTCTTGTGAACACTTGGGCCCCGTCCGGTGAGCAGAGAGATGCCCCTTGAGTGTGAACTCCAGCCGCCTCACCGTGCCCAGGGGGACAGTGCGGCTCAGCAGCCGAGACGGGGCTTCCAGCAGCTGCTCCCGGGGACGAGGGGACCTGCAACCGCTCCCCGCCACCCCTGTCCCTTAGAAAGCCCCGTACGTGGAGACCAGGTCTTGTTACGTTGGTAGAGGAAGCCTCTCACCCAGCACGTTCCCTCCTAGTTGTACACGCCCGCTCAGCACCGTGGGATTGGCTGGGCAGACAGCAGACGAAAGCAGCAGAGGGACCTGCCGGGAGGTGGCGGGGTGCTCACAGGACTGGAAGAAGGTGGGGAGCGGGGACTGAGGAAGGCTGGTGGGTGGGGGATAGCCCGGGTGACACCCTGGAATAGACTGGGCCCCCACCTGCAGCCCCCCATTCAGGATCACCCCTAGTCAGCAGTGTGGGTTAGAGAGAGGGGCTGCCCTGTCACCACATGTTGGGGGGACCAGCTTGGTGGGCAGGAAGTGGACGAGGTCCAGCCCCTCCCCCTGCCACCGGCTGGCTATCTCTGACGGCCGCCTGCATTTCAGAGTTCAAGGTTCCGGCTCCAGGTCAGCTTAGTTTGACCCTGATCTCCATCCAAGCCGTGGGAGAGAAGGGACTATGGATCTCCGCTGGCTGCCAGGATGGGCGTGGGCACCCCTCAAATTAGAGAGACTTCAGTGCAGGGCAGCCACGCAGAAGACAGCAGTCCAAGTACAACTTGTGTCCCTTACAGATGAGCAGGTGGGTCCTGGCGGAACTCCTGGTGGAACATTCACCAATGTCCTCCAGGTCTTGTCGTCCTTGGAGGACAACCTGTCAGGTTCAGAACCACACAGGCGTCCTGACCACAGCCAACAGGAGCATCGCACGGCTGGCTCTGCCGCCTGACCTGGACTGAAAGCGTGCCTGGTCACCCCAATGTTTTCACAGGTACAGAATGACAAGTGGGTCATTTGCCCTCTTCCGAGTTTGCCTCCCTGGGTGATCTCTTTCAGAACTTGACAGGATTCTTTCCCTCTGTTGAAAAAAAAAGTGCTCTGGGGACACCAGAGAGCGATGATGAAATAAGTTAATATTTAAACGTGGTTATAGGGAACGTCTGATTTTGGGTGTCAACGGAGGGAGAGAGGCCTCCCGTGATTTTCGTCAGCAGAGGTGCCCCGAACAGTGGTGAAGGGTTTGAAAGTAGAGTTTTTTTCCTCTTCGCTCTACCACAATCCCGCACTTGGTGCTCTTTGGCAGAGCTGTTTATGCTCATTTTCCTGCGTAACAGAAAAACTCTCCTTCTTCAAGTTCACCTCGAAGCCTCTATTTTGACATAAAATCAAGAAGCACTTTAGTTTTAGTCTCCTCACTTCTCAAAAAAAAAAATAATAATGTGGTTCATTTAAATATCATCAGAGAGCCCTTCTGAGGCAGAGACCTTTGGAAACTGCTCTGACCCCTTCACATTTAGAAAAGCATGTTCAGAAAGCAGGCTGTCTCCGCACCGTGCGCTGGCCGCAGGGAGAACTCCCACACCCGACTCTGCGGGAGGGAGTCACTCCGTTCACCGTGGACACGTGGCCCCAGGGCAGAGGCCCGAGGCTGTGGGTCTGCAGTCAGGGGTGGGATTTCAATGAACTGCAAGGAGAGTCTCCATGCCTGTTTCCACCAGAGCAGGGAAGCATCAGGGTGGAGATTTGAAGTGAGGGGAGTCATTGACATCACAAAAAGTCCCTCCTGCTAAGGTGGGGGTACCCCCTCCACCCTGTTGTTCACCTGTAACCTAGCGCTCACCTTGCACTGATCCATCGGTCCATCTGGCCAACCACCCTTCCTCCCTCCCTTCCATCCATCCTAACGCTTATTCAGTAAATATTTTTTGAGCACTTACTGTGCCCCAGACGTCACACAAGGGGTCGAGAAACACAACACCAGAGAAACAGATGCAGGACCAAGAAGGGAAAGACAATTAGGGGAGCCCAGGACCAGAAAGGCAGCAGGGGCTAGGGCGGTGGGTGGGCAGCGGGAGGAGGGAGGCCAGATCTATTTTTACATGAGCATTTCAAGTTTTTCCAGTCACCCTCCGATGAGTGGTGCATGGATTCTCTGCTGTGTAGAAGTTCCACGGCCTTCTCCTTGGATGCATTTATTTATCCATTCAACAAATGAGCTAACCAGTTCCTTTATCTGTTCAACAAACATATACGGGTGCCAAGGGCTGGGCCAGGCTTGGGGAGTTCAGTAGCAGACCATGCCCTAAAAACAAGAAAGAAAGAAGGAAAGAAAGAAAGAGAAAAGAAAGAAAGAACCCACTCGCTGGACTTCCAGAGTTTATGGTCTAGTGGAAAACAAACACACATAAATATCTACTTATAATTGCCATATGAGCCACACAGGAAAAGTAAAAAGCCCAGTGATAATTCATTGCACCTGTGTTACTAGCTAGGGACTGTTTCAGGTTCTTCCTCATCCACCTCCTCCACGCAAGCCTTGTGTTCATTTCCACGCGGAGAAGCATGCAGAACAAGAAGAATGTGGAGACTTGTTTTGCTCAGTGGTCAGAGAAGGTGCTCTGAGCAATGGGTGAATGAGAGGAGGCTAAGGAGGTGAAAATTGAGGAGAAGAATGTTCTAGAAGAGCTAACAAACAGCCGTGTGAAGGTCCCCAGGCAGGAAAGACTGGCGGCCTAGAAGAAGGCCGAGCTGGCCATTGGGGGTGGAGGCAGGCAGGAGGGGTGATGACGTCAGAGGCAGGGTGCGCAATGGAGGGCCCACCTAAGAGCAGGGAGAGTTTCCCTGTCCTCGCAACAAGAACGGGGTGGCACTTGAGTCTGTCTCAGTGGTGTCCCGCAGGGGGACCACAGACATTTGTGTTTTTGCACATGGAAGTTCTGTCGCTTTTGAAATACTCACTACGGAAAGGTTGAGCTGAACTTAAAAAACAGTTGCACCCTTCTATGCAATTTTAACCATCGAAAGAGCCAGTAGGTTTGTTTCATGTCATTTCAAAACTTTTGGAATTGTCACCAGTCTAATGTAAAAACTTCATCACGGCCTGTCCGGACAAGTTCTGTCATGGGGCTGGGGGGTGACTATCAAGAATTGAAAGAAATGACTACGACTCTCTTTAAGTCTTTATCGGGAAGTGCGTGTGTGGCTATTTCAAGCATAAAATGTCAACTCAACCAACCCCAAAGCAAGCCCGAGTCTCTCAATGAAAAAATGAAAAAGATTTTAAATGGAAAGTTTGCTATATTTAAGAATCACTATGTTTCAAACTTTGCATTTTTTAAAAGATTTTATTTATTATTTTTAGTGAGAAGGATAGGGAAAGAGGCAGAGAGAGAGAGAGACATCCATGTGTGGTTGCCTCTCACCTGCCTCCAGCCACTGACCTGGCTGGAGACCTGGCTTGCAACCTGGTTCTGTGCCCTGGCTGGGAATCGAACCAGCGACCTCTAGGTTCGCAGGGCTGCGCCTTATCCACTGCGCCACCAGCCAGGGTTGCATTTTATTTTGCACGATTATAATCATATAACGATCAGAAAACAAAGGAAGCTTTCACCAGATCTATGGAGATCTGGTGGTTCTTTGAGTGGCCCTGGTGGTGGCTCCTGTCAGCTTGTCCCCCATCTGTCCCAGGTGCCCCAGGGGTCTGGGGACTGGCCCCCAGGGCCTATGGGACTGGCCTCAGAGCTGGAAAGTGAGTGGTGGTGGGCTTTGAGAGCAGAGTGGCCGATGGGTAAGGGAGGGAAAGGGGTGCCAGCACTCCCTACCCCCTACCCCAGCCTTGGCAGACCTACAGGGCTGGAGCCTGGGGTGGGGGACATCTGTGTCCTTAAGAAGCTACCCTCAGGGCTTCATACCCAGGCCCAAGAGAGTTCCCACTCAGTCTCTGTTTTGCAAATACAAACACAGCTCTGGTCCGACTTGAGAAAACCCAGTCCTTTGCTTCTCAGAGCTCCCCCTGCTCTGTGTGGGTAGCCTGGGCGCCCCAGGAGGGCTGATGTTCTAGTTCCCACCAGCAGGGGCCGCCATTTCCCTTCTGTAATTCTGGGGAGACCAGCTTCAGCGGGTCCCTTCACAGGCCTACCAATATTTTCCCTCTTTTGTTTACGGAATTACCGCTGAGGTTAGGGTCACCCTGCGACCAGCAATAAGACATTTAACCTTGGTGCCGGGCACTGAGATGCACTTGATCATTTGTGGTCCCCTTTCCAGGGATGGGGAACCTTGGATCCGTCCAAGGGAGACAGAGATAGGCGGGCCCCCCGTTTTATGCAGGTGCTGCAGAGAGCAAAGCTCAGGCTCGTTTTATGAACTCTGCTACCTCACTCGTCTTCACTAAAGAGCAAAAAAAAAAAAAAAAAAAAGTTTCTTTTTCACGAAGTGATTTTACTTTTTCACATTTATCAACCACAGTTGGATCCTGGCGAGGGTCATTTTCCTTCGAATGCCCGTTCGCCTCTCGTGGGTGACCCAAACTCGAGGCTTTTCTGCATCGGGCGTAACATAGAGATGGACGCTAAATTCTGCGCCGCGCGTGGGCAGCTGGGAATGACAGGTCCTGCACAGGTGCGCCGCGCTGTTCTTCCAAGTCTCGTCTCAGGGCGGGGCGCCTGGTAATGGCATGATTATTCAGGGCGCTTCCATCGAAACCTAAAGAGCCGCTTTTGATGAACGGACAGGGGCTCTGACTGTCAATCGAAGGCCCCTTCTGGCTTTGGCACACCCTCAACTGCTGCCTTCCTCTTTACTCTTCACAGTGAGGAAGAGGAGGGGTCCCTAGAGCTGACTCAGAGACTGAATGGACGAAAGGCAGCAAAGAGGGGTGACGCAGGACAAGACCAGATGACCAGATGATAAGGAACAGAACCGGGGTTTGATCCCTATTCAGGGTCTCCCCACGGTACCACTGTGGGATCTGAATACTTGCATGGATGTCTTGCCTTCCCATCTTTTTCTTTTTCCTTTTTTTTTTTTTTTTTTTCCTGGTTTGTTTTTCTCATTTTCCCGTCTGAGGCTCTAGACAGAGGAACTTGACACGTCTCTAATGTGTGTCTGAGCTGTAATTTGGCCCGAGACTTAACATCCCCAGAGTGGTCTAGTTAGCAGCGTGCTCCTCATAAGAGGGAAACAATTTGTGTTGCTATATTTTTAATCTTCCAACTGGATGCAGCAGCCTACGGAGTTCTGAGGGCTTTTGGGTTCTTCTAGCCACGGGCCTCCTCCCCTCCCCTTTGAATGGTAACCCTTCCTCTTCTGACTAGTGAGGACAATGGGTCAAAGACCCCCTCCTCCCATGGCCAAGGCTCTCCCGTCAGAACAGCCAGCCAGCTGTCCTTCCTCCGAGGTCAATCCTAGGCCCAGACGGCTAGGACTCTATTCAGCTCTATCCTTTTAGGGACACAGAACACCATCTCTCCTAGCTCCTGGCCCCTGGGCACGGATGCCCCGGGGGCTTCTCTGTGTTTAGTGAAAGTCCAGGATACAGGGTTCTACCATCTATTTATCCCCTTTGATTATTTAAATGTGTTAAATAGCCCTGGCTGGTGGCACAGTGGATAAGGCACCGGCCTGCGCACCCAAGCGTCGCTGGTTCGATTCCCTGTCAGGGTATGTATATACCTGGGCCGCCAGCCAGGTCTCAAGCCAGGTCCCCAGCTGGAGGCAGGTGAATGGCAACCATACAGCGATGTTTCCCTCCCTGTCTTCCTCCCTCCCTGCCCTTCTCTCTAAAAAGAATGAATAACATCTTTAAAAACATAAGCAAATAAATACATGCATTAAGTAGTTGCCTTTTCGGACAGCTAAGTGACATAGTGCATGCGGGAACATCGACCCATTTCCCATTGCCGCCTCCTTGATAGAAATCTCAAGGAACTCGCCAGGGCTCCTGAGGGCGTGAATTTACCTCACACTCTAATGAAGCTCCGGTGTGCACTCAGCCCCACACCCGTGTTCTCATTCCCTCACGTGGCCTAATGGTGGCGTGGACGGGGCCCTCCACGGAGAGGGAGATGTCTGAGCTGTACGTCTGTGGGAGGCAGGGGGGACGCCAGTGACCACTTCCATGGTGCCCCCGGCCAGACAACTGAAAAATGGAATCTCTCGGCTTATGGCCCTCCCAGCCTGGCCAGTTGTCACCCCCAAGCCTGACGGGGAAGACGCCTCCGGGGTTTTCCTTAGAGCTGCTGCAAACCCCAGGCAATCAGGCTCCGCTGAGCACCTCACTAGACCTGCGATCAGGATGCGCTCTAAAAATAGCCTGTGATTGGATTAGGGGCACCTCAAACCTGGAGAGTCGTGAGTGACTCTGTGACCCTGTGACGGGGGATGGGCCCGTCAGTCAAGAGTTCTCTGAGTCACTGCATGGGGCTCTGAAGACAGCAGGGCCTGCGTTTGTCATCCCAGTGGTCCATGGACTGCGTTTGTCATCCCAGTGATCCATGGGAGCATTCCTTGTCCAATCTTGTCACTACATGGGTGACTGCGCAGCCATGGCCGGGAGGGGCACGGTGACCGAGGCTTGGACGTCCCACCAAGGTGAGCCGTGAAGAGCAGCATGCCTGTATGAGGGGCGCTGGGGTGGGGTGGCGGCGGGCAGCCGTTGGGGTACACCCACGCGTCTTCCGCCTGCTGGGAGTGTTGGTGGCTGACTCTGCTGCTTCGCTCTCTGGGTGCTGCCCTCCCAGGACAGCGGCCTTTCTCGAGGCCACGTCTCATTTGCTCAGGTCATCTGTAGCCAGGGACCAGCCGTGTCAATGTCCAAAGCTTGGGTGGGGCGGCTCTGTGGGGCCACTGCCGCTCCGGGGCTCCCTGGGGCGCCCGTCCGCCGAGGGCTTGCTGTGCATGTATCTGTTTAGCTGGTCGCTGTGCGCAGTCCTGTTTCCTGCAGCCCCTGCCAGGGGGTCCCGGGAGTGGCCCTGGAAACTTCCTGCAGACAAATCTGCGACGAAGCCTGTTTCGTGGACAATCTGGCCTCACACAGTGAGCAACCGAAGGAAGGAGAAATACCAGCGAGGCTGCTTCCAGGGGAGGCTGGTCGGCAAGGGCCTGTTGGCGCTGAGGCCACAGGATGGAGGGCGCAGCTCTGAGGACGTCCTTCGGGACAGCACCTTAGGAATGGGGCGGGGGGTGGGGGGTCGGCCCAGCACCTGTCAGACAGGACCCACCGGGTGTATTAAAGGACCAGAAGGAAGGCCCATGGGGCTCAAGGATGGTGATGGGGAAGGACAGTGGAGTAAGATGGGAAAGGGGCCAGGGCCCGGCCTGGCAGGCCTTATGGGCTGGCCGCCGTGAGGAGCTCTGGTTTTATCTTAACGGTGACGGGAAGTCATTGGAGAGGGTCAAACAGAGGAATATGAGGATCCAATTTACATTTTAAAAAGATCCTTCTGACTACCTGTGAATTCAATTTCATCGGGAAGACGAGGCTAACTGACACGGAAAATTAGAGAGTAACCTCCAGGTGACGCGATTCCGCGTCTGTAACAGCCACCCGTCGGGCTCTCAGACGTGAGTGTGTGTCACGCTCATCGGCTGTTCACTCAGGAACGGCCACAGTGAGGACCTGCAGCAGGCCGGGCCCTGTGCCAGGCTCTGGGGTGCGTCCCATGAGTGAGATAAACAGGTCCCCGGACCTCATGCAACTCACATTCATGGTGGGAAAACGTGACTAGAACACGTGACTGTGTGGCAAGCCCTTGGGGACTGTATGCAAGGGAAGAACTTCATGGCGAAGATGGAACTTGGACTGGGTGGGACACGGGGAGGGGCGCCCCAGACAGATAGGAGAACCTGTCAGGGACACGAGGAGGGGCGCCCCAGACAGATAGGAGAAACTGTCAGTGCAGTAACGCAGCAGTGGCGGTAAGCCTGGCGACAGTCTCAATAGCCACCATCTATCAGGATGCAGCACGTGCCAGGTACCAGGCTACGAATTTAGCATCTTTTATATGGTGGAACCTTCTGGGGCATCATCTGAAGTAACCGTTAACTCTCCTCTCATTTTACAGACGATGAAACTGAGGCTCACGGAAATACCTGGTTCAGTTACATGCTTAGAAAGAGGTGGATCCTCCTGACCAGGTAGCTCAGGTGGCTAGAGTGTTGTCCTGTTGCACCAAGGTTGTGGGTTTGATTCCCGGTCAGGGCACATACAAGGATCAAGCAATGAACGAATGCATCAGTAAGTGGAACAAGTGAATCTCTTTCTTCGTCTCTCCCTCTCAAATCAACAAATAAAATACTTGATTTAAAATACATGTAGAACAAAAGAAAGGATGAGGTGGATCTGGGTTTAGTTCCACGATCTGCCTGGTTCCGAAACCAAGTCCTATGCCGATCAGAGGTGGTCCTCTAGCTATTTAACTCCACCTACCCCCTGACCTCAGGACAAGTTCTGTGGGAGACTTGCTTCCTGGCCATCGTGGGGACACAGTTCTTGGTTTAGCCAGAGCTTCTCTACCCACGACTTGTCACCACCTGTCCTATCTCGTCTGTCAGAAATGTCTAAATGCTTCTTAATGCCAGCTTTCTTCTCTTCAGGGGTCATCATTTAAGGTGTTCCCACCATTCCTTACACACGGTCGGTTATACATGGTTATGGGACTGGCCAATGGAGCATGAGGGAGTGTGGTGTGTGGCTTTTCCAGGGCCTTCCCCCCAAACCTCTCACCCCCACTCTTCACTGGTTTCCCTTGCTGGCTGTCCATCTACTAACCATGTCAGAGCTACTCTTAGCCTGTGACTTCGAATGACTGTGAGGAGAGGCTCCTACCTGCTGGCCTGGACCTACCTTTGATGGGTACGTGGGCTGTGATGCTAATGCATCTGAAATAAAATGGACTATGAATTTCTATTTTATCTAATAGAAATGAAATCCATTAAACAGGTCTGTCTGTCCTTGCAGCCAGGCCCACACTAACTCATACAAGAAACCGTGTCATGGCTCCTAAGATTCTAAATCTCCTTTCTAACGTCATTCCAGCCTGTGCCCAAGGCTGCTGGCAGAGCTGACAGTACTTGGGAGCCTTCTGAGAAACTAAGCTAAACCGAGGACTGTATATGAAACTCAAGGAGTGAGTGAGCAAGAACTTTACACATGTTCTAGTTACGGTGGTAATATACTAGCGAGAGATGGGGCATGGAAAAGGGAGAAATAAAGACACAGAAAGAAGAGAGATGGAGGCCAGAGAGGAGGAAGTAGGAGTATGGGAGTGAAGATAAAGAAGAAAAGAGGGTAAAGAGGAGAGAAAATAGGAGCAGATACAGAGAAGGAAGAGTTGATTTTAAAAAAGGTCACTCCCGAAGGCCCCAGCAGACAAGACTCTCCCAGCATGACCTTCCCGGAAACTCATCACATGGGCCTATGGTGGTAAATGATGCTTCTTTCCTGGTCTGGGACCAGTATGTCTGGTCCACCATCCTGCCACTCTGTCACACCTGCAGCTGTTCTGAACAGATAAGGCCCTGTGTTCAGCAGCCTTAGGGTGTATGTCAACCCCGAGATTAGTTGCCAATCAAGCTCTTAAGAAAGTAGCATTTCTTCCTGGCAGGTTAATAAAAAGAGAGAGAGCGAGAGAAAGGTTACGTTGGCAGGAGACAACCTCAGGGTCAATAGCTTGATATGAAGGTGGCAGTGGCTGGGAGTTAATTAGGTTTGGAGGTTCTTCCACTGTCCACCTCCTCCTCCTCTTCTGCCTGAGTAATTAGTTTGAAAATGGGTTATGAAGAAAATCGGAGCGATTCCCTGGACCAGCAACCAGGTAGCAGGAGGGTGGGAGGAAGCCCCTTGGAAGCACTTTGGCTGTGAAGGCCCCGGGGGAGGCAACGTCGGTCAGCACCACGGACAGTTCCGCCCCAGGCGGGCCTTGCCTGGGGCTGCAGTTGGGCCACAAGGAAGGAGGCCGCGACCTGACCCGGCTTTAATAAGTCCAGGCCTAGAAACTCCCGGGTAGCTGGCTTCCCACCGCCTGCCACTTTATTTAATTATGCAACGCTCGGCGACCTTTACATTTTAATTAGGGAGTCATGTAATGAAGCCATCCCGCTTCTTCTACCGGGGCCGGCCTGCTCTTTTTCGCGCCACTCCAGAAGGGTCTTGGGCACTAATTGGCTGTTTGGTACCTCCATTGTGACAGTGCAAAGTAGGTAGCGATCCTCTTGCTTTCTTGTAATGCGTTCTCTGGTCTCTTCGCCCTCCTCCTCTTTGATTTGCCTAATTAGTGCTAATAATTTAAAAGCTGCATGGCCCTCTTTTGATCTCTCTGCCGACAGCAGACGGAGCCCCTCCGTGAGCAGAGATTACACAGCGTTAATATGCAGTGACACACGGTTGGAGCTGGCTTGCATGCTTCTTGCCTGGGACCCCATGGCTGCCACACACACACACGCACGCACATACACACACCCACGTGCACACACATGCACACAGAAGCCACTTTACTCCTGGAGAAAAGTCATTCAAGGCAGCAGCAGCTTAGAGTGCTGCGTCTTAATAACCATTTGAGGCCCTTTATTGTGGGCTGGCATTGAAACTACATGATTTATTCCACATTTCAGGGTTTTAATGATTAATTCATGAATGTATCTGCAAGAATGCCAAGGTCTCCCAAATAATGAAAAGCCCTTTTTTTTTTCCCCCTAAAGTTGTTTGTTTTCATTTCGAATCAAAGCAATCTGTCTTGAGCATTCATTTCTCTCCCCCTTCACTCTCTTCACCCTGAAAAGAAAAAAAAGGGTGGGGGGAGCTCATTTCATTGGGATCTTGATAACATTTTGACAAGTAATAGAATTCATTTACATTTATCAAAATAAGCAGATAAGTCTTCCATCTCCTGTCTGTTCAGCTGACACGGAACGGTCTTTCACCTCCAACAGACATGAATAAACTGGAGGTCGTGCACACTGGTTCCACCTGGGATGGTCTGACATCTGTGTTGAAATGCAAAGGTTTCTCACACTGAAGGACCCAGGATAAGCTTCCAGCAGGACCTTCTCCACCTCCTGGGAAGGCAGACAGTGCAGCTCTTAGTTCAGCCTGGGCTCTGGGCTCACGAACCAACACCTACTTGTTGAAAGGCAGCAGGACCCTATGGTTAAGAATATTGGTTCTGGTTCTGGCCCTGGCTGGGTAGCTCAGTTGGTTGGAGCATCATCCTGATGGATTGGAGTTTATAGGTTCAGTCCCCAGTTGGGGTGCATATAGGAGTCAACCAATGCATGCATAAATGCATGGAATAACAAAAATCAATGTTCCTCTCTCTCTTTCTCTCCTTCTTTCTTCTCTCTCCCTCTAAAAATATACAGTGTGTATATTGGTTCTGTGCCCTGACTGGTGTGGCTCAGTAAGTTGGGCAAACCAAAAGTTTACTGGTTCGATTCCTGACCGGGCCTCTGGTTGGGGGTGTTTGAGAGGCAACCAGTCAATATTTCCCTTGTGCATTGATCTTTCTCTCCCTCTCTTTCACCACCCTTTCCCCTCTCTCTAAAAATAAATAGATAAATAAAGTATTATAAAAAGAATAAAGCTTCTGAAATTGGATGGATTGAGTGCTAATTCTAGCTTCATCACTTTCTCAAAAGGTATTAATAATAGTAGCAGCTACACTGTAGAGCTGGTGTGAGGTTAAATGAGATAATACATGTGGAATGCTGGCATGGCCCCTGGAGCATAAAAAAGGCTCCAGAACATTAGGGATGAAGATGATGATGATGGTGACTGAATAGCATGAGGCTCTTTTATTGAGCCTTTGAGTTCTGTGCAAGAGGAAATGGCTTGATTGCTTTCAAATCCAGACAAATTCTGATGCTTTGGAGGACTGAAGTTATTTCTTAAAAAATTCCTGCCATTAAGACGTGTTTTGAGAGACTACCTCATTTTAAGGAGTTGTTATGTTTATCTTACTGCTGGTGTTATGTTTTCCTAATATAGCCCTGTTATCTTAAGGCTGGTGCTGGGAGATGAATTAGTTAGAAAGACTTTGGGTGCAAGAAGCAGTTTCAACTTTCTTTAGGTTCAAACCACAGGAGGATCACTGACTCACAGAAATGGAAGTTCAAGTGCAAGATGGGCTTCCCAGCTGATCAGATGCTATAGTCCTGCGGCCGTTTCCCTGCAGGCCTCTGGGCCGTGATTCGACATCGCACTTGATTCAGTTTAGACATCAGGTGAGAGAGGGAGCTTCTGGGAGCTCTTCCAGAAGATGGGGGAAGGACCCTTTTGGCTCTGGTCCTCGCTTTCTTTCAGTCTGTTTCTCCAACAGCCACCAAAGTCATCCTGCTAAAACCTAAGCCAGATCACGACATGCTTCTGCTCAGAGCCCCCTGGCGCTCCCTGTGTCACCATGTAAAAGCCAGAGTCCACCCCAGACCCCCAGCCAGCAGGAGCCGCTTGGCACCCCTCTTTGCCTTCCTTTCCTCTTCTGGCTTTACTTCCCCTTTTCAGTGACCACCCTCAAATATTTGATACGTAGATGATGGCTTATTTTGTTTATTGTCTGTTACTCTTCACAAAGGTAGTAACTTCAGTTTTTCTTTTTCTTGAAAAAAGGTCACGAGTTATTCTCTGCCCTTGCCGCAGTGCCTGGAATATGGTACATGCACCATAGCTGTGGAGTAAAAGTTTTCTCCCAAGTATCTCCTTCCCTTTCATTGGCTCACATTTGGTCACATGACCCTCCTGGAGCCAATCAGTGCAAGGGCTTTGGGAGCTCCCTGGAGCGGGAGGCAGGGTGGTTTTCCTGGGAAGCATCTGCAGAAAGCTGGGCTCTGTTAGGAAGGAGAAGAGGGGAGGGCGTGTTTGTTTAGCCCCCAACAACATCATCACGGATGGCACTAGCTCTTTCTGAAGACCTCAGTGGGGACCCCCAACATGTCCTGCCTCCCCTTACAGAGCCTTCCCTGACCCAGCGGAGACAGTCCCCCTGGAATGCGTGGCTGTGGAGGAGGGGTGGGGAGGCAGCTGGGAGGGAAGAGTGACTTCAGAGAAGCCATGCAAGACAAACGCACTTGACAAGCAACAATCCAATCTGCAAAATGAGAAAATCACGTACAAAGCCCCGGTCGCAAAAACCCAAGGTGCTAACAGCAGTCCCCAGCAGGACTTTTCTTCAATGACAGTCTAATTTTCCCAGTGTAGCAGAGGGAGCTCCTCAGCATGGCTTCTATGCGTGAAGATCTGTCAGTGAGAAGAGGAGATGCCCCCTTTTTGCCCACTCTGATGAGAGCCCTGGTGTGGGAGGCCCAGAGCCCAGTCCAGGGCCCATCATCTAAGCGGGGCTCATCCTAACAGCTTTAGCTCCATCACGAGCAAAGTCTGTGAGACTGTCTCCCTTTGGCTCAGGAGTGGCCTAGAGAGGGTGTCTAAAAAAAGCCAGAAGTTATGGGGATTTATCTTCTCAGCACTGGAACCCTGGGCCGTGCGGTCTGGCCTGGGGCTGGGCGTGCTTGCTTCCGGGGTATCCCTCCTGATTTTTGTCTACCACATGTGAATGTGGGACCACCCGTTCTGACTCTGTCACCCCCTCTTGCAGCACCACGTCTCTGCACCTCTCCGCCCATCTCTGTGATTCTGCCCCTCCTACCCGTCTGGATGAATGCCGCTTCTTTAAGTCCTTGGTTGCCAGACTTCCCTACAGTTAGATTTCCTCATGGTTCTGGCTGTTATTTGTCTTGAGCTCTAGTTTTAATCCTTTCTATGGTTGTGCGAGGAGGGGAAGCGTGCCTACCTGTGCCTCCATCTTGACTGGAGGCCTATTTTTCTACTCTTAATCGCATGTCTCAATCTATTAAAGCAGGAGTCTGTCTGCTGTGTTCCTTGTACATTCACCATATCACAGTGCCTACTTCAGAGTCTGGCTTGGGCGGGCTGTCCGTGAATATCTGTGGAGGGAAGAATTAAAACATCCCAGCCACTCGGGCAGCTCCTGCTCAGGGTGATGGGCTCCAAGGTGGCAGTGTCTCCAAGGTGTGCATGGGGGCCACTGCATTATCTTAGGATTCTGAATTCCAGAATCAGCAGTCATGTGAGATTAGAAGTAACTCTAAATTGGGGGACAGGGTAATTATGCCCATGCGGGTGCCCAGGAGGGGCAGATCTGCCTGGGTCCAGGGAGACACATCTGGGGCAGTGGCTGGAGGACACAGCCTTTGAGTACTACAGCCCCAAAGAGCAATGATGCTCATTGTTGGCAATGTTGGCCTTTTTCTGGAGCCTGCTAGAAAGTGGCAGGAATAGGGTTCCGAAGAGGTCAAATGCCTCATTTAATTATTGGACCCAGAATGGCTCAGCGGTGAAATCAGCTTCACCTTCCAGATGAAGAAACTGGAACTCAGTGAGATGAATGACTTGCCCAAAGTCATCGAGCAAGGGTTATGCCTGGGGTCTCCACTAAGCTCACCTCTGGGCTTCTTGGGTGTCTCCTGCCCTGGCTCCCCTGGATCCTGTGGGTGGACACAAGTAGACATTCTGCCTTGACAGGTTTGCTAAAGAGGGTGGTAGAACACAGGCTGCAAGCCAGGTCTCCAGCCAGGTCTGTGGCTGGAGGCAGGTGAAAGGCAACCATACATGGATGTCTCTCTCCCTCTCTGCCTCTCTCCTTTCCCCTCTCTTTGAAAATAATAAATCAAATCTTAAAAAAAAAAAAAAACAGAGGAAAGTGGTAGAACAAGAGCCTTCTCCTAGTGAGCTAGTCCAGACGGTGGCTCTGCTAGGCTCTGTCCAAGTGACCTGGGGCCGGTGTCCCCTCCCCCGCCAAACCTCAGTCCTCATCTGCGAAAGGAATGGCTTGTGTACAGAGGCCTTAAGCATCCTCCCAGCTTTGATGTGGGCCTTCGGCGATGTCAAAAAATAAGTGTGACCGTATTATCACGCATTGAAACATGATGATCTGTTACGCTCCGTGTCTAACGTCCCACCTCTCAGTCTCCCCATTATCCGGTGTCAGCGTCACCTCATATATCAGACGCTGTTGTAAGACGTTGCCACTTGCGACCGCAATTTCCATTTCATGGCAATAGCTGATTTACACCAGAGGGTAGAGCGTGTTCACGAGCCTGCTCTTCCATGATGACTTTCCTGCGAGGTCAGAGCGAGGGCCCCGGGCTAAGTAAACAGAGAGCAGGCACGTTTGCCAGCTGAAGCCTTCCTGCTACTCTGGGGGGTGGGGGGTGTTGCGTTCATGTGCGGGGTGGGTGGTCCCAGCTGCCCTGTGTTCACGCACAAGGACCCCTGGCGGGTGGATCTAGTTATGGAAACTCGGGCCAGGTGCTCAGGCTCTGTCTAGGGGAAGGAAGAGGCACTTAGAAGCCTTTGTGCCCACCAGGGGGGTGGCTGTCGCAGCTCAGCTGGGCAAATACTAGGGAACCACCACCGAAGGACCCATTCACTGAGTGGCCAAGTTACTGATTGATCATTCAGATAAAAAAAATTTTCAGGCAAATTGTTGAAGGGCAGGGACAGACCGAAAGGGAGGGGCATCCAGAAAAAGAAATTTTAATTATGTGAATTTTTCTTTTCAATTTATTGTTGTTGTATTACAGTTGCCCCATCTCTCCCCCCCATTGCTCTCCCTTCCCCAGCCCCCCACCCCTCTCCCACAGTCCATCCCATGGGTCATTCATACTAGTGCCTCGTGTATGGTTTTCTCTGTCTGTCCATTAGTCTTTTGGAAAGTTGGTTATTTTGTAAGTTAGCGTTGGGGGAACTGATTTTTGGCGCATGGGTCTGCTTCTGAGGGGGGAGTCCAGGCAGGGGGAGGCCTGCAGCTTCGGCCTTGCAGTGGCTACTTAAATCCCCTCAGCTCCCGGGCAGGCTGAGCGTGATGGGCTAATCCCGCCTCACACTCACACACTGGGGTGGAGAGGATTTGGGGGAATCTCTCTGCTTAGCTCTGGCAGGAATTTAGCGGCCGCAGAAACACCGCCAAACAGGCAATGGGCTTCTGGGAGACCTGACCCTCTCCGCCCCGGTGCTCGGCCGCAGGTTGCACAGCCCTGGTATTAGGCCGCTAGGATTTTTGTAAAACTCCCCATGCAAGTGCGATCATGACGAAAGCTCCCAGAGGCCAGGGAAGACGAGGGGAGTGAGGGTGGCTTTGGGCGAAGCACCTGCTGACCCAGCTTCTCTGGGACACTCCAGCGTCTAGGTCAGCGGCTGGACATGGTTGGCTGAGAAGGGGCTGGGATGGGGCCACTCATTCAAAATCCCCCCGAAGTCACTCACCTGGCTGGGATTCCTTCTTGAGCCTGGCCTGGCCTGTGCAGCTCCCCTTGAGACAGAATGGACTCAGGAGCCTACAGCCCGGGCCTGTGAGGCCTCACCACTCACAGCCATCGCTGCAGGGCCCGCCCAGGGCCAAGCTCGGGAGAGACTCAATAAATGATCAATCCAATGATCGATCAATGGAAGGGTCTCCTTGAAAAGCATGCAGCCAGCGTGGTGCGGTCCTGCCGTCTCCCACTCCGGGCTCCTTTGTTACGGTGGTGGACTTTCTCAGGCAGGTGACAGGGTGCAGGGGACAAAGGATTTCTCATTTCTGTGATGCGGTGGCCTGGCCACCATGTTCATTATTCTCCTCACCCTCTCCTGTCCGTGAGCTTGTCTGAACCCCTGCTCCTCCTCCAACACCCCCCTCCCACATCACTTTCTCTGTAACCCACCCCAGCCCCGCCAGGATCAGGTGACTTAGAGGTGCCGGTGCCCATCAGTATCCCCACTATGTTGTGAAACCTCAGAGATGTACACTTCATCTTTATTCTTACTTATTCACCTGCTTGCGTAGCGACAGCATCATGCAATGCTTAGGGCACAAACTGGACTCAGACATAGCTTGGCTGAGGGTCGAAGTTTGCAGCTCGTTGGTTATAAAGTTTATAGTGAGTGACCTAACCTCCTTAAACCCTGTTTCTTACATGTAAAAAATAAATGCTGTGGTAGTATCCACCTCTCAGGTTGTTGAAGGAATTCAGTGCATATACCATCGACTGAGCCCATACCATATCCAAGCGTTATGCTTGTAATAGTCATTATTCTGATGATTCATTTATTCGACGTTATTTATCGAACAAATGTTGGGTGCCTGTTACTGTCCTAGGAGCTGCCTCAAGGATTTAGGAGGATGTTTGGTACAGAGGTAGGGCTTGGTAAATCTCTCCTGAATGAATCAGGGTTTAACAAGTCACGGGCTTAGTTCCTAAGTCTGTGTATTAGTCAGGTAGGCTGGATTATGCTGTGTAACAAACACTCCCTCGCTCCCACCAAATCTCAGTGACTTAATTTTACATAAGCAAATATTGTTCCTGTGATGCGTCCAGCGTGGATTGGGATACTCAGAGAGCCAGACTGATTGTGGCACATGACGTAGAGGCTTCTGCCATCTCTGCAGTGCTAGCTCTTCAAGTTTCCGCATGAAAGTGGCTCCTGTCACCTCCGCTCGCGTTTTATTGCCTAGAGCCTGTTTGATGGCCCTCTGTAACTTTAAAAGGGATAGAGAATTGATTGAAATCCTGTCCTGTGCCCCAAAGTGGGAGGACCAGGTACCTGTGAATGTCCCTCCTGACTAGCAGAGGCTGGAAGCGGATGACACCATTTCCTGGCTAACACTCAACCTTCTGTGGCTTCACAAAGACCCCCTGGTTCAAGGTCAGTATCAGCAGCTCCCCCCAGGCTTCTGATTCCGACTTAGCTTTCCAGACTTGGTGTTTTTTCCCTCTTCTCACTTCCCAACTCCATTACATTTTAAGCAGATGGGTGATCCTGTCAGCCTTAAGAAAACAACAGAAAGGCAGGAAGGAAACGTCCCACATGCTAATTAAGTTTTCCTCCGACCCCACCCTTGCAGCTTGGGTGCTGACTTGCACTTAAAATTAGAACAGGAGCCCAGAAGATCAGAATATTCAAGGCAACTCACAGAGTGGTGACCTGTTGTTCTCCATGGCTGACGGTAAATGAAGAAAAGGCTTTTCTTTTTCCCCCACGACAAACACCTTTGTTTCTGTTGCTTGATGGCTCGGAACGGGATTCTGTTTAAAGACCTTTGGAAGCTGCTTCTAAACGCAGCCCCGCTGCAGCGGGGGCCCAGGGAAAGGGCAGCTGGAGGCCCGAGTGGGGTGGACCCTCACTAGGCAGTGACGGGTGTCTGCGGACCCCTGGCCTGGCCTGCAGAGACGGTGGGCTCCGCCTGAGGCCCCAAAACCACCCTCGTGGCACCCCCACAAGCGAGGGCGTATTTGTTGTCCATTCCTGTGTGACAAAGAGCTCCGCATTTAGTGTTTTTTTTAAGTCAGCAAACATTGACTATTCTACACGGCTCTGAGGGGCAGGGGTTGGGAATGACTTGTTCGGGTGGTTCTGGGTCAGGGCCTCAGACAGCTGTGGTCACACTGGTGGCTGGAGGGGCTACACTCCCGTGCACGTGTTTGTCGGGCAGCCCCAGCTTCCTGCTGGCGTGGGCCGGAGGCCTCAGCTCCCTGCCTTGTATTCCTGTCCACAGGGCCGTTCAAGACGTGGCTGCTGGTGACCCCCGACGGATAGATAGGTAGGTAGACAGATGATAGGGAAGTGATAAGTGGGCAGATAGAGGGATAGGTAGGTAGGTGTATGGTTCGGTAGGTTAATAAGTAGGTGCATAGGTTGGTAGGTAAGTGGTAGGTGGGCAGGAAGACAGAAAGATGGATGGATAATAGACCAAGATGGGAGGCATCGTCCTTTACCCCCTGTTCTTGGCAACAAATATCCCATCTGCTGAATTCTGTTTCATTTGAGAGGGTCATACACAAGGGCGTGACTGTCGGCAGGTGGAGTTGGTTTGGAGGCTGCTGGGCACAGAGGGGTGCACACAGGCACACACACGTGTGTGCACACACACATGCACACATGTAATCAGTAGACAGGAGGACAGAGTTTATCAGTGAGGGCCATGCCCACAACTGGGACTTACACCGTTCACTCCAGTCCTGACAACAGCCCTGCGAGGCCAGCGCTGCCTGGTGCCCATTTCACAGGCAAGGAAACGGAATTTCAAAGACAGAGCTGAACACTGCCTGGGGAGGAACTGGTAGAACCGGGACACAAAACAAAGCCTGTCTCATGCAAAACACTTCTGTAGCCAGGTGACTGCTGGGTAGGGCAGGGCTGGCCTAGTGTAACTGTGAGAGTGACCTTCGAGGTCAGCACAGCCTGGCCTCCACCCCAGCTACGGCTCCGTGCCCACCAGGTGGCTTGGAGCGGGTTACTTGACCTCCCTCAGCCCTACGTCCTGCTTATAGGCGGTGGGTGGGGGTGAACGGTGCCCACTGCCTGGGTAAGTGACCCACACTGCCAGCCGGGCGCTGGGCACAGGTGAGGGTGTGGTGGGTGCTGGGTGCGCTGGCTGCGGCCCAGGCTGTGCTGCTTCTCTTTGGTCTATTTCAGGCCCCCTGCCTGAGAAACGAAGGTGGGAGATGATTATGTCCCAGGGCACTTGCAATTCATAGTCCATGACTTTTCTGTAAACATATTTACCACTTGTCTGAGTGGTGTGAAACCCAAGTATACCCTAACTGTTGTACTGAGAAGTTGAAATTTCCTTGACTTGGAATGCAAGGAGAGTGAGTAGTAACTTTCCCTTCCATACTATGGAAAGTGTCCGAAGGAATCCGAGGGGAAAGCAGGCTGGGCAGGGCCTCTGGGCTGACACCCCTGCTTTAGCTCTCCCTGGCTGTGTGACCTCAGGGAAAGTTCTTAACCTCTGTTCTTAGGCTTTCTCATTTTCTTGGATGAAGAAGACGAAGAAAGAAAACTCCTGCTTTTGTTCTTGAGATGGGTGCCTTGTGGTCAAATAAACCTGAGACACACAGTGCAACTGAGACGCATCCTTCCGGATGGCACACTTGCAGAGCCCAGAGTCCAGGGGCTGTGGCAGCTGGTTCCATGGTCAGTAGCCCCATCCTCTTCTCTACAGGCCATGCCCGCCGGCCTCCAGAGAAGAAGGGCAGCCCACAGAGCCAAGGCCCTTTTCACCCACTTTCCCCAATGGATTCTCAGAGGCGCAGGTGTGGAGGTGGTCGAGAAAGTGACCAAACAACCTGACTTCGTCTTTCACCCCTGGGGGCAGGAATTCACAGGGCAGACACCCGGGCCCAGGACAAAGGAAAGAGGGAGCGAGAGACGGTGCGTGTGTGCATCGTGCACGTGTGAGTTTGTGTGTGTGAGTGTGTGTGGGCGTGTGCTTGCCTTCCCTCCTCCCGCATGTTCATCCCTTCAGGTCAGCAGTCTGGACCAGCTTGGACACTGGCCACGGCCACCTGTCACCCTGCACGGATGACGTAGCCTGAAGTATGCGGGACATGCTGAGCTAGGGATGAGGTCGGTCAGGTGCTCTGGAGGCTTCAAAGGGTCATCGCAGGACAAGAAGAGCAGATGCTTAGTAAACAAATGAGAGATTGCTCTGCGCTGTAGGTGGGTGGAAAAGCGATCATCGCCGAGAATCCCGCATTACGGGCGGGCAAGGCCGCTAACGTGAGTTCTTCTGGGCAGGTGAGGCGGGTGAAAGTTTCCTGGAGCCTGAGACTGAAATTGCCTTTAGCGGAAAGCCCTCTGCCCACCACGGAGGCACATCTTGGGGTGACTGGCTCTGCACCCCCACAGCATCACCCCCTGGCTTGGCTGGGCTCCTCCCTGCAGGGGAGGTCCCCTTCTTTCTGCCCCCTCAACACGGACCCACCCAAGTGCGGTCTCAGGAGTCCAGCAGGGGGATTCTGTTCACGCTGGGGTTTGGCAGTCCCGACAAATCGCATCACTGAGCTGACATTTCGGCGTTTAGGATTAAAAAATAATAAAACATGAATGACTCAGGCCGGCGGGCTGCCAGGCAGTCGGAAAACTGGAGCCCCGAGACTTGGAAAGAGCTCGGAGGAGCGTCACGCTGCGGCTGCTGATGGGTGTAGGCTGAGCCCGGGGTCAGCTCGCATTCTTTGACCGGCTAATTTGAAGTGTCTGCGTCTTGAAAGAAGTCGGGGTGACATTTCGGGACTCCTGTGGAATTTTTAGATGAGTCACGGAGTACAATGGCAACTCTCAGCTCATTAGTAGGGTTTTTCAGAGCGGCGTACAATAACATAACAAGACCCAGCAGCTAAGTCCCAGCTCCCCAGAAATCAGAGGCAGACAAAGGCTCATCTTTGAAGGCGGCCTCCTCCGGAACATGGTCCTGGGGATACAGGGCGGGGGCCGGGAGGGGAGGGGGGAGGCACTGGGCTCCCAGTGTGGGCGACTGGGGCTGGATTCCGGTAGGACTTTTCCGGGCAGGTTTATGGGATGGGCCAATGCCCGTCTGCCCAAGGGACCGAAGGGGTAAGTGCTTGTCCCTTGGCTGCAGGCACATCCCCCCCCCCATCAAAGATGGGCCCATGGGGGTTAACCTGGGTGGGTCTGAATGGTGCCCCAAAGCAGGAACTGAGGCCCCAGTGGGACGTGATGACCGGTTGGCACCTGCGCCGAGATGACCTCCAGAGCCAGGCTCAGTGTGACTGCAGACAGCAGCCAGGTCGCGAGGTCCTAGCCAGGGGCGCGAGAAGCATCCAGAACATATCCCAATCCGCGAGCTGTTCCACGTGTCACGGGTGGCGGATGGCCCAGGTAGAGCTGGGAGCACGCTGATGCTCTCCCGAAAATATCCCTACTTTTCCTAAGATAAAAACACCGTAGGCCCGTGAAACATGTTACTTATTGCACATTTACGTCTGAGAGCGTTCTGTGTTCAGAGTTGAATTCGCACTGAGATCTAGTAAATGATGGTGACTTTTCTGTGTCGCCTTGACTGGGTCATTGGGTGCTCAGATAGTGGGTTCAGCACTGGTGGGTCTGTGGGGCTGTTTCTGGCTGAGGGTAATGCTTGAACTGGTAAACTGAGTCAAGCAGATGGCCCTCCCTGTGTGTACATGGGGAGCACCCTCAAGTCTCTGGAGGCCTGAGGACAGCAACAAGGTGGAAGAAGGGAACATGGCTGCTCTCTGCCTGATTGTCTCTCAACGGGGGACACTGGGTTTCCTCTGTCCTCCAGGAAAATTATGAGGTACAAATTTTATGTGTCCTATTTTTGACATCTATTTATTTAGCTTTAAATTAAAATGTGTCTTTATGCTGTTGCATAAATCTTATGTATCATAGATATAGATCTATAGCTAAACATAGATTTGCATCTTACTGGTTTCTTTTTTTTCCCTCTCTCTCTCTCTCTCATCTCCTATATGTTTCTGTTTCTCTGGAAGACCCTAAGACAATAATCACGTTTCACAGGGCAGGGGGCTGCGCTGCAAGTGTCCTCATGCAGTCTGGGGATATGGCGAGCCGCGTTTCCCAACCTTGTTTATTTTCTATTATCAGCCTGGCTTTGCCTGCCGCCCACGACCTTGCGAGAGGCTGTCCTGTACCCTCCCACCGGCCCAACCCCCAGGACTGGCTTCCCCCCTCCTTCTCCCTTGGCTTTTGCCATGAGGAGAGAACTCGGCAAATACTTAAGCAAATATTTATGGAATGACACGAGTGAATGCGATGGAGTTAAAAATAGAACATTTTCTTCCTTGGCTCTGGACGAGAGGTAGGACCAAACAAACCCACATAGATTTTGCATAAATTTCAGCCACCTTCCTGGCCTCCCCGGATGAGTCCAGCTGCACTGCCTGTGTTCCCCACCCGGACCACCCTGGACACTTGCAGCGCCGGCCTTCAGTCCACACTCAGTTGTTTTCAGCCTGTGAGAGTTCGGGCTCCTCAAGGCCAGGGACCGTTTCTCGTCCGTCTTTCCGCTGTCAGCACTCAGCCAAGTCTCTGGGGCCTAGATGTTTGGAATTAATTATTGTAGAATCTGACTTTAGCCTCTCTCCATCATGACCTCTTTAGTGACGGATGCAAAATGAAGAGAATCATCTGTGGCACGAAAGGACTATGCATACCTCCCGGCCGAGGGATGGTGGGCACGTCACAAAAATTTCTCTGTGCCTCAGTTTACCTCTGTGAATCATTAGAGGCCAGACAGGGTCAGAAGATATACGTGGTGTGCATGGCGCTGCTGTGTCCTGGGCTCTGGGTGACATTTCTAAGGGATCAGGACGCATCGTATGGAGGATGAGGGTCTACTTCTGGACCTTCTGTCCTGTTCCATTGATTGACAGCCCTCCCCCCACATCAGTACCACACTGCCTTGATTATGGTAGCTTTACTCTAAGTCTTAAAATCACGTAGTGGACATCTTCCAACTGTGTCCTTCTTGTTCGGGATTGTTGTGGTTGTTTTTGATACTTCGCTTTTCCAAGTAAAGTTTAGACTCAGCCTGTCAATTTCTACAAAAGCGCCACCTAGTATTTTAATTGGGCCTGTATCGACTCCATACGTCCATTTGAAGGGAGCTGACATGTGAACATTAACTTACCGGTGGAGTCTTGCGATCCGTGGACGCATATTTCCCTGCTTTTAGGTCTTGTTCAACTTTTCTGCATCAAGTTGATAAGTTTGGGGAGGTATTTTATGCGGCACTAAACAACTGTAAACACCTGCTATGTCTCCTCCTTCCCACCGAAGGACTGGAACGGTGTCTCGGATATTTTCCAGTGTGCCGGTGATGCCCGGTGAATATTCTTCAGCTGAATAAGGGGTTGGTACCCGAGGGAAAGCCTAGCTGCTGTTCTGGGAACACATTACTACCTACTCCAGTACTGCTGGCCAGCTTCTCTGGGCCTCCTCTGACACTACCAGAACTTTCCAGAAAAACCCGTGGGAGCCACAAAGCTGGGCAGCAGTGACCTAAGTAGAGGCAGCACAGACTGAAGTTATGGAGACCCACATGGACCCTAGGGTCCCCACTCCCCTGGGGTCTCTGAATCTCAACTCCCCCACTCTGTAACCTGGGGGGGATCGGGACCTCCCGGGAGGATGGCTCTTGTTCGAGGCTTAGAGGAAATACGAACGCTGCTGGGGACGCAGCAGCCACTCAGGAAAGGATCGTCATCATTCATTCCATAGGACTCTGGCGAGCACGTTCGCTGAAATCCATGTGTGAAGCTCAATGGTCTGTTGAAATGAGTCTTTCCATCGCTAGCCTCTCCCAGGTTGTTACACGACCGCTCCTGACAACAAATCTGCCTTCAAGCAAAATTGAGGAACACCACCACAAACGACGGTTCAGCTCAGAAAACAGCATGGGGACCCTCCATCCCCAGCCAGGAACAGCATCGTGGGTCTCTCCACCGGACACTCCGCAGCTGTTCTTCAGTGAGGGCCGTGAGCAAGTTTTACTCCCCTCTTAGACTTTCTTGCCTTTGTTTTCCTGCAGTGCCTGACAGTGACCCTACCTCCTTCTTCTTCTCCCTTAAAAACACGTGTGTAGCACCTGTTCAAGGGATTACCCTAATGAGTTTAAGAATAACCTGGATCAGTTTATCAATTTGAAAATGATGACTGATGCAGTGGCTAAGAATAGACCAGTCCCCTCCTAGTACCAGTTTGGGACTCTTGACAGTTCAGGACGGAGACTGACCCCTGGTAGCGAGAACTCCACAAGCCCCCAGCTTGCCCTGCGGCAGACAACGCTGTCCCTCCTCTCTGCCTGGGAGCAAGCCATGCCCCTGGACAGCCACTGAAGACAGGAGTCCATTGACCCTAGCCGAAGCTGAGCACCCACCGTGGGTTGAGTTTGAGTTAGGGCCCCAACAGAGAGGATGGACAAGGTCCTTCAAAGGGCTGTCCACAAAGCCCTGGTGTTTGGCCGTCCGTACCCCTCTCTCTGTGTGGTGGTCATACTTCCTCTCTTCTGGGCAACTTCTACTTCCCTTCCTTCTACGTCTAACCAAGAAGTCCTGGTGGGGTTGCTTGTTACAGGTCCACTGCCCAGACATGCCCAGTGAGGGCTTTCATGGGAGATCCTGAACTGGAAGCAGACAGCATCCACCCCTTCATTCCAAAGCTGGAGAGTTGCACACTCAGAGCTAGTTTGGTAGGAAAAGCCACTTGGGGAAAAAATGAGGTAGAGGGGCCAGAGGCAGAAATCATGCCCAAGTCAACGGATTAGAAAATAATCATAAAACGATGCAGAAACCAGTTGTACCAATCTCTTATTGTCATGGTAACAAATTAAGGTGATTCAGTGGTTTAAAAGAACAGAAATTTATTACCCTACAGTTCTGAAAGTTGCAAGTCTGAGATGGGTCTAATGGCCTAAAATCAAGGTGTAGATAGAGTTCATTCCTTCCGGAGGCTCTAGGAGAGCATCTTTACTTTCTGTTGGTTGGTTTTTGTGTTCTAGCTTCTAGAGGCTGCCTGCATTCCTTGGCTTGTGGCACCTGCCTCCCTCCCCCAAGTGCACCACTCCCACCTCTGCTTCTTACATCTTCTCTCTCTGAAATCCCTGCATCCCGCTTGCAAGGACCTTTAGGGTTACCTGCCCGGCTAATCCAGAATAATCTCCCAATCTCAAGGTCATCTCAAGGTTGATTAGCACTCTTCATTCCCTCTTGCCATGCGACCTACATGTTCACAGGTGCTAGGGATTAGGATGTGGGCATCTTTGTGGGGCCATTATTCTCCTGTCACAGCAGTAAATAGCAATAGAGCCCAAGTTAATCTCTCTCAGGCTGCAGAGGCAACGAGGAGTGGACATAGAAGTACAAATGAGCTCAGTCAAATAGGGCCTCCAGGGCTGAAGGCATCATTTATTTATTCACAGGTGCACCCAGGCTCTGGCTAACCCCCCACTCCTGCCAACTGACATGCACATACTCTAAAATGTGCTAGTTTTGCCATTCAATCTGCGGATCTTGCACATTTAGACTCATGTCACAGATGAGGACACTTTCCTCTGTCTGACTTCCTTGTATCCCCGAATGCCACAATTCCTCCATCTACGGACGAGCCCTGCCCCAGGTTGGACTCCCCTGGTGACCCTGAGACACCGTGGTGCTGGGCTGGGCACTTGCTTACAACCTTCCCGGGGTAGCCGGGCCTCATGTCGCTCCAGACCCGGCTTTGAGAACTGTCTGTCCTCATCCTTTACACACACATTCTGACTGGGAAGAGCTCTCCCTGATGCTGTTGAGCCTTTCTCTTCCTTTTGTGTTTGTGCTTGGTTGAGCCTCTTCTGTTTACATTGTGTGCCTGTTCTTAGAGGCTTTTTTTTTTTTTTTTTTTTTTGCCTCCTGAGTAGCTGGAGGAATTGAGGGAGGAGGAAGCAGCTTCTCTCAGGTCTCCCCAGCCCACCCCAGCCCAGTAAACACTCCGCTAGAAGCGTCAGGAAGAAAGCCAGGACCTACTTCCCAGACGCAGAGGGTCTCTCAATCCACATAATGGCTGGGATTCTTTGAGTGCAGATGCCATGCTAAGTGCTCCATTTGCACGATTTGTTCAAAACTTCCAGCCGCACCACCGTGGAGGAGGAACCTGGCTCTGTACACAAGCAAACAGGCGCCCAGCGCCTCATGTGACGTGGCTGCAACCATACCCAGGCGGTGTCCCTCCTCTCTGACCTCTGCTGCAGTCCTTGCGTCTTCAGTCAGATGGGGACCCCCTGCCCCCTCCTGGCAGGACTCCTGTGGCAACGCTGGGCCCCCTCAGGCAGTCCAGGGTCAGTTCTCCATCTCGAGGCCCTTAGTTACGCCTGCAAAGGCCCTTTTGCTACGTAAGGTCACTTGGTCACAGGGGGGTCAGCTTGCAGATACCCTGGGCCCTATCAGTCTTCCTGCTACAGGGCTGTTGGCACACAGTGGGGGTGAGGTGGAATTGCCCACCTGGAAGATGGGCAAGTGCCTAAACCAAGGGAGGAGTACCCCAAACGGAAAGGGTGGGAGAGAGGGAGAACCCCAGGTCTTTCTGAGGCCACCACACCCAGGTGACAACAGGGAGACACGGAAGGACCCAGTGAGACGCAAAAAGGGACCCTTCTCCTTAATCCCTTCTCTCCCTGACACTTTTCTGGAAGGGCCAATATTTTCATCTGGCGAGTAGTGGAATATGGGTACTAGCTGGTCATTCTAACCATGGAAACGAACCATCTTGTGATTTAAAAGCCCAGAAAATGGTGGGACCTGCTTGAGCCCGTGCGTGGAGGTGGAAACATAGGGAGAGTCTGAGTGACAGAGGGCGGGAAAGTGAGGTTGCTTTCCACTCAAACCCTCCCCCGCCCCCCGTGGGACAAGCAGGCCAGGGTCGTATGTAGCTTTCAGTGCCCTCGCCGGCCCAGGAGCCACCTGAAGGCCCCCGCACCCCTTCCTCCCTCCAGGCCCCCCCCCCCCCCCCCCCCCCCCCCCCCCCCCCCCCCCCCCCCCCCCCCCCCCCCCCCCCCCCCCCCCCCCCCGGGCCCACCTAGCACACGTCCTGGCCCTCGGTGCGCAAGCAACGCCCATCCCCGAGGTGCAGAGAGGGACGCGGGTCAGAGCCCCGGTGGGGGAGCTCGAAGGGCAGGTCCTCCCGCCCAGGAAGGGCTGCCGCCAGGGTGGGGGTGGGGTGGGGGGTGTCTGGTGTTTGAGGTCTCCGCTCCCGCTGCGCTGGAAGGCGGAGCGCCAGCGCCACAGTCCCGTCTGCGGTGCGCGGGTGCCTGCGCTCCCGCAGCGCCCTGCGCCCCAGCCTCCCCGTGTCCTGGAGGCCCAGCGCCCTGAACGGGCGGCGGGGCGGGCCAGCCACGTCTCTGCGGTAAACAAGGCGGCGGACATGCTCCGCCGTGAACTTGGCCGATTTAGACACTCAGCCCTAATTGCGTCGGCCGGGGCCGCGGCACCCGCGCGGGCAGGTGTGCCTCGGAGTCGCCCGGCCCAATTGCTCCCACTTATCCCGGCCTCGCGGGCGGCGGGAGCGGGCCGGGAACCGCGCTGTCCGCACCCGGGGCGACCGGGAAGTGTGGGGGGGGGGGGCGGGCAGCGGATCGATGGCGGCCCCGCCCTAAGAGCCCCGCCCGCCTGTGATCAATCCCGTACCAGGCGGCGTCGGAGGTGGTCGGTGCGACCGACCCCAACCACGTCGCCCGCGGGTCTCTGTCCCCTTCCAGGCCTCACCTCGCCCTCGCGGACCACGCTCCCTGTGTCCCCCCTTTTCTGCCCGCAGGTCCTCTGCCCTCTGGACCTCCGCGCTCTCCCTCTCTCCTCACTGGCCGCTGCTCCCCGCTGCGCTTTCCTTCCCTCTCCATTCTCCCGGCTCCCCGCGCCTCTGCGCTTCCCCTGCGCCCCAATACCTGCGGCCCCCCTTCCCCTCCCTCCCCAGCCTCTCTGGTCCTGCAGGTACAACAGTTTCCCCCTGTATGCCCCAGCCCCAGCCCCGCCTCATTCCCCGCCTGGGATGGCCACCGCGCTGCAGCACCTGCGCAGAGGACCTGGGCGCAGGGTCATTGCTGGCTGGAGGGTGGGAAGTCCTCCAGCTCAGACGGAAGCAGGATGCTGTCTGCCACGTTAAACCCCGGCTCTGTAATGACCCCCTGGGTTCGCGGTCAATATTCTCATTTGAGTTCGTGCTGGATGAGCCGATGTCAGAGAAAACCAGCTAGAGGCCCGCACAGGTAGCCAGGGAAGTGCAGAGCACCCCCAACAGAGGACAGAGCCATCTGGTTCCAACCCCCCAAAACCTTGGACAAATCTCCCAAGGGGCAGTCTGTTCCCTCCCCTACATTTCCTTTCTCCAGGAACTCCCACAAAGTAAGGGGCTGGTGGGTAGGGCAGGGGGTCTTCTAATGCCACCGGAGAGGCCGCACCAGCTCCGGGCCTTGCACCCCCACAGGGGTCTGCTGCCCCGCAGGGCCATGCTGGCCTCCAGTTCAGAAAGTGCAGGTTCCCGTCTCCTCATCCGTCTCCAGCAAACCCTTAAAACACGCAGTGGAAGATGCCTCCCTCGCTCACGGAGTGGGGTGGCCGCAGGCTCTCTGGCCTCTGCAATCTGCCTCATTATCCGCAGACTTTTCAGGGTCAAGGACAGCCATGCGTGGGTCAGACGGTTTCCTGGTTGTGCAAACATCAGGAGTGCACGCACCGTTCTACAGGGTCCTAGAGGCGTGTGCCTTGCTCGGAGGGGGCCAGCCTGAGGGTCCAGGGCTCCTTGTTCGCGTGTCCATGGGAAGCCGGGCCTGATGGCCTCAGTGGAGATGGGGGACCTAGAACCAGCAGCTGAACCCCCGAAATCCAGCCTTTTAATCAAACGCAGCCGATATTTTTCGAGCAGCGTTCAAGCTGGTGCAGGTACGAGGTCGCATAGGTGCACCAGGCACCGTGCTGGGCAGGGCAGGGTGGGGTGGTGGCGTGCACAGACAGAGGACAGGGCTGCTGGAAGGGGGTGCAGCCCGCACACCACCCCCTCCAGCAGGAGCAGCGACGCATCCTCGCCTCATGGCGTGCACTGCGGGTATGGCGGCTTTGGGGCTCAGTAGGGAGTTATTATGGGTGTCGTCAGGCCTAAGCACGGGAATGCCACGGACAGCGAGACAGTACCTTCCTGTGCTTGGGGGCACTTGGTCCATCACATGGGCATCCGTCTGTACCGTCCACGGGCAAGGAGAGCCCTTCATTAGGTCTGATTTCCTGACTTCAAATGCAACGGGAGAAGGGCCAGGGGCACGTAGGGGGCGGCTTGCCCGGCTGAATGCCAGGCCTTCTTCATAATGCTCAGTGGCTGGGAGGGGGTAGCCGGAGGGGAACTGACAGAAGACAAACTCGGTGGCCAATTAGCTGAAATGTTACAGTCAGAGTGCCCGGCCTGATGGGCTCATTAAGACCCAGCGCTCCTTCGAGGTTTACGGTGGTCGCGCAGGGCGGACGTGAGCTCTCTGCCCTGCACGCGAGCCCACCGAGGGGTCTGCCAGCGGACTGCCTGCTTCTCCAAGCCGCGCCCGCGCCCCCGTCCTGCCGTCTGCCCCCCACGGGGGGTCTGCGGCTTCTGCCGACTGCTCCACCCTGGAGTCTTCCCCAAACGCCAACGATGTCCCTGCTTGCGAAGACATTTCCCTTTTGAAAGTTGAATCTGAACGCTCAATATTCAGTTGCCGAAGGCTGTGAACTAATTTCTCCTGTCATTGCCACTTGGTGAAAATGTCATCCTCAGTGAGGCAAGAGATGATCAGGGAGAGGGCAAGGCGGGAAGAGCAGGAGTAGAGGGGACCCAGGCTCCTGGAAACCCCTACATGCAACAAGAGCCCCAGGGAGCAGCCCCTGCGGAGGCTGAGTGTGGGCGGTGGGGGAGGCAGGTGGGGGTGGCGGGCTGGCAGTTTGGTGGAGGTCCTTGGGCCTCCTGGAGCTCGCTCAGCCAGTGCCCTGGGGACAGCCAGCCTGAGTCCCGGCTGACCTCTGTAATGAGAAACATTCCTCAGCAGGAGTTCTGCCTTTTGCAAAATCATCGCTCACTCTGTGACCTGAGGTGGCTTATGTAAGGGTCCTTGCAAGAGTGTCTCTTTGCAGCTGGGCAGGGAGGCTTCACGGACAAATTTGCCTGCTGCCTGTGACCGGTTAGTGATCAGAACCCAGCTGGGTGCTGGGGAAACCAAAGCGAAGTTCTGTACGCAGAACTGCACCCCCTGTACCGCCAGGTCTGCAGCTGCTTGTTCCTCCTTAAATTGTTTTCACATCCTGTCTTCACCTGGATGTGACATGAATAGTATAAGCATTGGAGGTATTGGGAGGGCAGAGAGAGAGCTCTAGGGTGGGGAAGTCCAGGAAGGCTTCCTGAAAGAGGTGGGCCTGGGCTGGGCCCCAGACAAAGGAGAGAATCTGGCCTGGTAGAGGAGAGATGACCTCTCAAGGTTGCTCCCTGCCCAGGTCTCTCTGATTTTGCCGGATCCATATGCCATCCTCACCCCTGTCTCCACCTCTCTCACCAGGGACCTGAAGGCTGGAAATTAAAAAGTTGTCATTTACTAGAATAAGGCAGCTTTGGGCCCTGGGGCCGGCCGACCGGGACCCTACTTGACGGGGCCTGTTCACAGCCTGCCGGGGCTGAGAGGTGGGGAAGCTGCGGCCATCTGGCTGCTGAGCCAGGTTGCTCAGAGGAAGGACACTCGGCCCGTGCAGCTCTGCAGTGGAAGCGACACAGGGACTGCCTCCCTCCCGGCCTCTTCTGTCCAGCTGCCTCCTGACTCGCCCCCAGCCTCAGCCTGGGCCTGGGGACCATCAGTCTGTGGAAAAGGAGGGGAAGGGCCACACAGAGACAGTTTCATTTCCAAGGGAGCCGTTTCTGTAGCCTTTGCCTTGACCTTCACCTGCCGATGGTTTTTGAGTGTGTGCCCTGGCCCAGCGCAGGGTTTGCACAGGGGGTGCAGAGGTCCCTCCCTTTGCATGAAGTTGCGTCCGGAGCGGGGCTGTGTGACGGGCTCTCAGCCTGGCTGGGTTCTTGCTTGTGGCTCTTGCTCCACAGCTAAAGAGGAGCCAGGGTTTCCTGTCTGGGAGGCAGAATAGGGCCCTGAGCAGAGCAAGAGGCGCCCACTCAGAGGCTCACGGGACCCCCGCCGGGAGGTGGGCCAGGTGGGGTGTGGGAAGTGGCCGCTGCATGTCCCATCCCAAAGGGGTCCTTCTTACTTTCTCCATGATGGGCATCACGTGAGGCTTTGTGGATAAAGACGAACAAGGTGGACAGACCCTGCTCTCGTGAAGCTTAGGGTATACAGAAGGGGGGTGACGCCAGGCACCAGTGATTTAGGTATAAATGTGATTGTAAGAACATCCAGGCATCCCGAGGACAGGCAGGGGGTGCTGTGCTCACTTCTGGGGACTAGGGGGCTGAGGATGACTTCCCCAAGGAGCGTTTCTTTTTTAACTGAGAGCAAGTGATAATTAGAAGGAGAGGTAGCAGAAGTACTTCAAGTGGGGAGAACAGTGTGGCCAAGGCCTTGGGGTGGGAAGGGCGGTACTGTTTGCCAAAAAGGGGTGCAGTGTGTTGAGAAACAGGGGAGAAGGTGGGAGGTGAGCCTGCGGAAGCAGCCTGGGGAGGGCTGTGGGCTGTTCCTTGGGGTGATAGCAAGCCGCCGGAAAGTGGTGACGTGCTACCACGTGCACTTTACTTGACGGCTTTTAGTCCAGTCAGAGTTGGGCACCCATCACACTTGGTTTTAGCCCATTCCATCACCTCAAAAAGAAAACACACACCCAATAGCGGCTGTTGCCCACTTTTCTCCAGTTTCCCACAGACCTAGGGCCGCTCCTAACCTGGTTTCCGTCTCTGTGGACGTTCAGACCAATGGATCACACAGCGGGTAGCTTTTCCCTGCCCAGCTCTTTTGACTTAGCATCGCGGTTTCAAAGTGTGTCCGCATCGCAGCAGGTGTTCACATTTTATTCCTTTCTATGGCCAAATGACTTCCCATCAAATGAATCGACCGTGTTTTGTGGTTCGTTCCTTAGTGAATGAACATTTGGGTTGCTGTCACTGTTTGGCTGTTAAAAATAATGCTGTGGCCCTGTGTGGACAGTTGCTGTGTGGACATGTCTTCGTTTCCCTCGGGTAAACATCTAGGAGTGGAATTGCTGGGTCCTACAGTGACTTTATGTTTCACCTTTGGGAGAGCGGCTGCACCATTTCGCATGCCCACTAGCAGGGTAGGAGGGCACCCGTTTCTCAACATCCTCACCAACACTTGTTATTTCCTGTCTTTTTATCATGGGTATTCTGGTGGGTACGAAGCGTCCGCTCATCGTAGTTTTAATTTGCGTTTCTCTGATGGCTAATGATGTTGAGCATCTTTCGTGTGCTTATTGTCCATGTGCATAGTTTCTTTATGGAGATGCCTGTTCAGACGCTTTGCCCATTACAAAAAATTTTTTTTTTAAATTTTATTGTTGTAACGTTGCCCATTTTTAGTGGGTGTCTTTTTTATTAAGCTGTGATGATTCTTTATAGAGTCTGAGTACAAATTCCTTATCAAATAAATGAATTTTAAGCCCTTTCTGATTCTGTGGGTTCTTTCACTTTTTTTAAAAAATTGAACTTGTTGAGGTGACATGGGTTAATAAAATTCCGTAGGTTTTCTAGTGCACAGTTAGTTCTACGATACATCATCTGTATGTTTCATTGTGCGCCCACCACCCAAAGCCCAATCTTCCATCACTGCGTATTTGACCTCTTTACCCTTCACTACCATCCACCCCCTTCCCTCCGGTAACCACCGCGCTGCGTGGGGGTCTTTGAGTTTCGGTTTTATGTCTCACCTAAGAGGGAAATCACATGGTTCTTAACTTTTTCTGCCTGACTTACTTCCCTTAGCATGATATTCTCAAGATCCATCCACGTTTCATCCTTTCTTATGACTGAGTAGTGTTCCGTAGTAGATACGTACCACATCCTTTGAACATAAGGGTGCACATATCCTTGTGAATAAATGTCACCAGATACTCTATTTTATTTTGAATTAAAAAAATTGTATTTATTTTTAGAGAGAGAGGAAAGGAGGGAGAAAGAGAAGGAGAGAAACATCCACGTGTGGTCACCTCCCATGTGCCCCCAACAGGTGACCTGGCCCACAACCCAGGCATGTGCCCTGACTGGGTATTGAACCGACAACCCACCCTTTGGTTCCCAATCTGTTAAGCCACACCAGCCCGGGCTCTTTTCACATAGTTTCCTACATTTTTAAAGAGTTGCCAAGGGAGAAATGAGGAACCTCAGCAGCCCATGGATGGTGTCTGAGCCCATGGTACCTCTGCCTCAGTTTCCCTTTTGTTTCTCTTGCCCGGATGGCCATCCTTCGTGGGCGAGGCTGTCGGTGGCCTCTGAAGCCCGGCTTCCCTGTCCCTCCTCTGCTCCTCTTCCTCCTCCCCCAGCAAAGAGTCACATTTGATGTCCAGTCTAGGCAGAATCTGTCCACCTCCGTAAGGTGACGAAGGGTTGTCACTAGGCTGCAAATGAGCAGCTTCGATTGCTTAGGAAAAGATATTACAATTTTATCTCCTTGTACTGTTCAATAAAACATTAGTATCTCAGCATTTTTATTTAACAATAGGCAACCTTAGGCCAGTAATTATGCAACAATTATAATCATAAAAACTGTCCCCTGCTGCTCACCGAGAAACACGAATATATTAAACCAAGACTAACCATCTAAAAAGGCAGGCGGCAAAGACCCCTCATTTTTAATGTCCCTGCAGTGCACCATGGGAAGCTAATAATTCACCCTCTAATTAGTGCCCCTTCTGCTGCTGTTGGTGCAAGGACAGACAAAGAGGAAGTGGCTTCATAACAAACGCGCCCGGGTAATCCTTACCGGCAGTGTCGGGCCGCTCCGTGGGTTGGCTGAGCGGAGCGGGCAACGTGGCGGCATGTATGCAGTTAGAGGGGGCAGGAGAGTCCGCCGTCCCGACCGGGCCTTCTTGCCCTAAGGAGCTCCGGCTGGCACCCACCACCCATCCCGGAGCCCCCTTTCTGTCGAGCCAGATTTCTTACCCACCCTTTATTCAATATGGCCATGCGGGGGGTTGGAGGGGCAGCCCCCTGGGTAGGGACGGTGGAGTCCGAGGCAGTGACAGGGAGCCTGGGAGGATGCTGTCACCAAGGAGAGAAGGGCATGTAGATGCCCCCAAGTGCCTCAGGGGAACAGCCTGCTTCCCTGTCCCTGGCTTTCCTGCCCTCAGTCCTCTGCAGGCCCCAGGGATCGGCTTCACCTTCTGACCCCCATGGAGCCCATTCTGGCCAATGCTATTGTGGACAGGTGAAAAAAGCCACAGCCCAGGTCAGGAAACAGTTGTTAGGGGTAACAAACACAAAAGGCCCATGTGTCAGGGGCAATAGGGAGTGGTGGGGAGTGCGGCGTTGGTTCAATCTTTGGATTTGGTTAGAAACCGGAAATCTACATCTCTTTTTCTAAGATTTTATTCATTATTTTTAGAAAGAAGGGCAGGGAGAGAGGGAGAGAGACAGCAACGTACAGTTGCCTTTCACCTGCCTCCAGCTATGGACCTGGCTGGAGACCTAGCTTGCAACCTGGTTACGTGCCCTGACTGGGAATTGAACCAGTAACCTTTGGGTTCGCAGGCTGGCTCCTATCCATTGAGCCACCAGCCAGGGCTTACATCTTTTTTTAAGTGAAAGCTTCTGAAGTGAGTGTTTTTAACTACTCAGAGTCATGCACTTGGGTATTAATTTAAACTCCAAGGTGGGTCTCCGAGCCAGGCGTGGTGTACCTGCTTTGGGTGTGGGACTTCTGGGATGCAGGCCAGCATCTGTGGGCCACAGAGCCAAGTGACACAGGCTTCTCTGCGTTGAGTTTGGGAGCTAATGCGTCCATTAACCGGCCTTCCCTCCACCTGCCCTGGGTGGCCAGGAAGCCGGGGCCCCTCCTCCAAGAGTTGAAACCAGGTCGGAGGAGCAGAACAGCTGGGTACAATTAGGCAGCAAGTCCGGAGCCCAAGTTTGAAAAGAGGGGGCATGTTCCTCTCCATCACCAGCTCATTATCCTCCTGCTTTGACAGCTGGAGCGCTCCCAAGCCTGGCCGAAGCCAGGTTTTTTCCTCCAGAGCCAGCGGACAGCACCTAAGACGTGGCAGCAGCGAGGTCCTCTGTGACCTGAGAGGTGAGGGCAGCGGTGAGCTGAGTCACCCGCTCCTGGGCTTTTGGACTGACCTTCTCAGAGCCCCTCCGCTGGGCAGGGCACCACCGGTGCTGCCGGGGGTGTGGGCACCTGAGAGTGAGTGGAGGTCAGAACTGCTTGGCTGAAAGGGGGAGACGCCCCCAGGCTAAGGTTGGAGCATCCGTGGCCGCCTGGGTCTGCTGGCCGCGAGCCTTTGCCATGTCACTGCGCCTGACTGCTGCCCTGGCCGCCACCAACTCAAGTGTCTGGGTCAGCACCCAGGGTGGGACAGTCCAGGAACAGGGCCAGCAGGGGCCTCAGTGAGTTAGGTCAAGGTTGGGGACACATCAAAGGGCCTTCTGGGAGCCCCAAGGACCCAGACATTTGGAACATCTTTAATGCATTTGTCTTCAGCTACCAGGGAGGGACTCCCTAGCAAGGGAGAGTGAGTGCCTTTTACTTGACCCTTTAATGTTACTCAGCACAAAGGAAAACAGCACCGGAGCTCCTGGCAGTGGGCGCAGGTTGGGGCAGAGTCAGTGCCCCCAGGGCCGCCTGGTGGCGGGGCAGCTGCTGCCGCAATTGGGTGTTAATAGCACCCCTGGGTGCTCTGTGGCTTTCTTCTGGCAGGAGAAGCTGAGCTGTCCGTTCTCAGGGAGCAGGTTGTTTTGCATTATTATTATTATTATTATCATTATTTTGCCTTCGAAGCATTTCAGTTGTGAAACTTTACGATAGGTTTTGTTGCAGGAGGAGAATGGCTCTGGGTGACGGAGTTTCCGTTTCCGACGGCTCTGGTCCAGGGGTCCCCAGGGGACTCACGCTGATTTACCCCCTCGTTAGGGTTTAAGGACTTCTTCTCCCATAGCCTCCATTTCCGCCTCTCACTTTCTCATCGGTTACAGTTGCTCTCGATGTCGACATTATATTACCTCCGATTGCCAATGGGGAAACTGAGGCCCAGAAGGAGAGAGTCACGCGGCCCAGGTCCCGGGGTTGGTAAGAGGATGCAGGCAACCCCCGCGCTCCCACTCTGCCAGGCTGTCTCCCCCATTTCATCCTGAAATACCTGGTTTTCAAGGCAGAGCATGTTTCTGAAAGAAGTCCCATCCTTCACCCTGAAAACCTGCACCATAATAAAAACATGCCGGGGCCAGTATCGATCCTGTTTTCTTCGTAAGGCCTCATAGGTGCTCCGGAGCCCCTCGGAACATACCCCCCTGGCTTGGAAAGAGAGCACAAGCTCTGGAACCGGCAGCCTGCGGGGTCTGTCCTGTCTGGTGTCCTGCCCTTCCCCCCTCCAACCTCAGGGGGTCATCGTAAATCAAGTTCAAGCGGGCGCTGACGTGGGAGGCTGGCCAGCCGGGAGTCAAGTGCGGTTCTGGACACGCAGGGTTGCCATGCTCTGGCATGGCATGCTCTGGCCGGTTACCCTTCTTGCAGAATTACTCAAGTTCAGGGTCACACTGGACCTGTGGGTTAGTCCAGATCCCGTCCGTATCTGGGAATCCTACAACCTGGCTTTTCCTGCCTGCACAGTTGTTTGTTGATGATTAAATTATGGCCAATTAGTTCCACGTGTAGTGTAATCAATGTCATTAGCATGACTAATCGCACACCTGATTATACACGACCCCGTCCTCCCCCTGATGTACTTGCTGCACTCGGCACCTGATGAACCCGGTGCGGGTGCCGTGCCGTGTTAGGCTGATGAGGGGTGCATGGGGGGCTGCAGGGGTGTCTGCGGGCGCATGGGGCTGCTTGAGGATAAGTGTTCTGGTTCCCCCCATGATCGGAAGGACCTTCAGAGGGTGGCCAGACGCCAGGGAGGAGAGGCCCAGGCCACCTGTGGGACCAGGTGCGCCCTGCTCATGTGGCTTCCAGGTATCACTGTTACTACTGTCAATACGTGCTTACTGCTGTGACCGTTGGTGGTGGATGCCACATCGTATTGGGCACCGTGGGGTTTTCCTTGGGGGAAGGGTTAAATTTATTTTTTGTTTTTAAGTACATGTTATTGATTATGCTCTTATAGTTGGTGTCACCCTTTCCTACATTATCCTTAACATCCCTCTATTTTCTTCCTACCAATTATGCTTCTTAATTCCTGCATCCTTTCCCCATATGCCCCTTTCCCTCTCCCAGCTGATAACCCTCCAAATGATCCTCATACCCACGAGTCCCTTCATGCTCACAGACATATCACTTCAGCTATTCCTTACAGAAGCCTTATGAGATGAATGTTGCTGTTAAGAGATCTAAGCAACTTACCCACGTCACCCGTTAGGAAAGGCCACGTTGACAGGTCCCGTGGCCACGGTGGGTGGTGGCTGACGAAAGGGGAGTCTGAGCTGTGCAGAGAGGTGGGCTCTGGAAGGAGAAGACAGACCCCTGTCCTGGTGTGGCCTCTGTCCTCTGCTCCCTGCTTGCCTCCAGACTTGTCACCTAACCTGTGGGCTTCAGTTTTCTCATCATGGGTCTGTTTGGAGGATCAAATGAAATTAAAGTTGTGAAAGCAATTTGCAAGCTGTGAAGTGATTTCCATATGCGGAGAACTATTTTTAACCTCCTCCAGCTCTGTCCTTTGAATGAGGACAGAGGTCTGGTTCCAGCGGAAATTCACCTTCCAGCTTGGCAGGCCGGTGGGGTGGGGGGCACGGGTGGTGGCCTGGCTGTGGGGAGAGGGTGTCAGTTCTGGAGCGGGCCCTCCTCCCAGGGTCTTCCTGTGACTTCATTAATGTGAATGTTCTGGGCTTCCCGGAAGAGAGGCTTCTCGAGGCTAAGTTTCTGTAAGAAGAGTAAAAAGGAGGCCCCCAGACTTGAATGCGTAGTCGTTAGAGTTGTGTTTGTTTGTTTGCTGAGCACTATACCTTCCAGTTCTAAAGACAACTGTCCCCACCGAGAACTGCTGGGCATGGACTCAGGCCAGGGATGAGCAGGGCATGCGTCCTTGCTGAATATGTTTTTTGGGGGCAGACCACCCCAGATTGTCATTGCCGCCTCGAAGGAAATTCCTTGTTTTTAGCGTCTGAAACGTGTAAGGCTGATGCGCAGGAACCCAAGGTGAGCTTGGGAGTCACGTGGTCTGTGTCTCAATCCTGGCTCTGTGGCTGAGCATGCGTGTGACCACGGGCAAATCTGCCTGTCTCCAGCCTCAGTTTCCCCGATGGGAACGTGGGGAGGTCAGATTAGACCAATGGCTTTGAAATGCACTGTCTTTCCTGTTATCTTGTTCATTCCCTTCTTTCTCCTTTTCATGTTCCTGTTGTAGCCTGGACCATTGAAAAAATAAATGTACCAATAAAATTAAAAAAAAAAAAAGAAAAAATATACATTCTATTCAGAGATGTTCTGTTTGGAAAGAGAGGCTGGAAATCCTGGGGGGTTTTGATACGCAGCCCTCCCCAGCTCCTCGCAAGGTCCCTGAGCTCCAGCCGACCCAGGGAGCCCCGCTTGTCAGCTCCCACAGTCCTTCGCTGCAGCATTCTGTGACTCAGGGGGACCGGAACCCAAATGCCTTTAATTAAAATCGTTTCAACGTATCCCCATTAACTATGATTGATACACTGGCCGGAGAAGAAGTGCATTAATGTTGTAATTATGGGCTGGGGATGTTTTATCAATTCAGCAATGATATTTCAGTCAGTTTGTATTATTTGGTTTCTGACTCAGAGCAGGAAGAAATGGCTACGGGTGAGGAAATTATTCATCTAAATCCAATTGTCATTGATGTGTTTGGAAATAAAAGCCCAGCGCAGGCCGGGCTGCGTCTTGTCACGGCCGGGGCGAGTGGCTGCCATGATGGATGAGGTGGGTGGAGGATCAGGGCCCCGCCGGCGGCTCCGTGGCTCCAGGGGACACGTCCAGCTGCCCTTGGAAGGTTGTGAAAATCTTTCCTCCGGCCGGTCTCCTGGGATCCGTTCTTGAGACTGTGGGTCAGCAGGTACCCACAAGTCAGGGTGTTGGGGCGCGGGCCCTGGGGCAGCTCCAGTCTGACAGTGGGCCTTTGCTCTCTTGGGGGTGCGGGGGAAGGTTCTCTCAGGCCTCCCTGGAGTCCGTGTCAGTGAGAATTCTGGGCGCAGTGCAGAGAGGGGCCTGCGCAGAGACGGCCCTGGCTGTCATCACGGACACAGCCGGCCGGGGGGACCCGCGGGCAGCATGGCTGGGTCTCAGCCTAGGGCGGCCGCTGGGCCGGCTGCTCCGTCGCGGGCTGGCCTTCCTAGGCCACTTCCTAGTTTCGTGGTGCCAAGAATCCCCCCTATTCCAGCTGCACCCCGCCGGGAAGCGTTACCTCTCCTTCCCCTCCGGTCCAGGAGGAGAACTACCGATCCCCTCGCTGGTTAAACGTTGGCGCAGCCGTTGGGGCCCTGCCGGGCTCTGCTGGGCCCCCACCCTGTGTCTTGTCTCCAGGGGGTAGGGGCAGCCCCCGTGTGTTGAAGACCATTTTTGAGGCAGGAGGAAGAACAGGAAGTCGAACTGATCCGTGCGATCAATCAGTTCGCCGCTTCTGCCCAGGCTGCCACATCCCGCCTGCCCGCGTCCAGCACGTGGTGGCTCACGCAGGCTCACTCTCCCCCGGGGTGGGGGGGCCCTGAGCAAGAGGGAACTCTCACAGGCTCGGCCGCCCAATCGGCACCCCAAAGGAAAACCGGGGTGCAGGTTGCTGGAATGGTCCAGATCAGCCACCCTCCTTTGCTGCATGAACGGCAAGGTGTTCTTTGGCTTGCGTTCCTACTGTGCGCTTATGCACGAGGGGGGCGGGGAGAAAGGAGGACATGAGGACCCTGTGACTCAAGATGTTTGACTTATTTTGGGGGTGCGGCTTCACTGCAAAACAAGAGAAAGAAAGAAAGACAAGGATGAAAAACACAAGCCGGAAAGCCGTTCTGTCTTCATTCTAATGGAGGCCAAGCAGCGGGGACGCCCGGCCCGTCCCTCCCGCGTGTCCTCAAGGCCAGTGACGGATCTGTGGTCTCCAGCCAGGCCGGAGCCCTGGTCAGGGGAGCGGCCGGGTCCTTCGTCCAGGGGGACACCGCTTTCCTCTCTTGGATGTGAGTTTGGGTGAGTTCCTCACTTGCACGTGCGTTCCACCCACGGGCCGGCGATGAGAGCCGGCTCACCGGCCAACGAGCTGGAACCACGCACCCAATTATCCTGCGAGAATGGATTGCGCGATTGGGGCCTTTAATTGCCGCTGGAACCAAAGGCTTGTGACCCCGGCGCCTGTCGGGGGAATAAGCCAGCTAATGACATAATGAGAGCGCTGACTCTGGCGTCAGCCGAGAGGGATGCCAGGGAAGATCGTTGTTCCTTTTTCATTTTCTCTCCTTTTTTTTTTTTTTAAACAGTTGCCTTTGAAGACGATGTCTTCAAAGACACCGGCCCGGCAGGGAGGCCAGACAAGGAGCCGCTGGTTCCGTTCTGAGCAGAGGAGCCTGTGGGGTCCCCGAGATTGTCCAGGTCTTTGCTTGCTCGGGCGTGTTCGGGTGCCAAGGCACGTGCTCCCTCTGCCGTTGGTCACACCGCTGCGGCTCCGGAACCCACACCGGCCCAGGGGCACCCATCTCCGCCGTCTTCACCCCGGCTCAGCCCAGGGGCCACCACGCGGGGTCACGCGGGAAGGAGCCTCATTGATGGAGCGGGGAGCCCGGAGCCCCAGGCCTCACTCCCCGCCAACTCACGGTGCTTAATTCAGATCACTTCCCTCTCATGAAGAGCCAATTTGCCAATTATCCCTGAAATGTTTGATTAGGTGCCTTTTACCTACAACACGGTGCCACGGGCCACGGAGGTTCATTTCATTCCCTCGGAGCGGGGGCGGGGGCTGGGCAGGGTGCCGCAAGCCCCCACACACGCTTCCTCTGACAAGTCTCAGACCGTGAATATTAAAAACCGAGACAGCAAAATTCGTCATCATCTCCATTGATGTGCGGATGTGGCTGTCCTTCCGGCCCGCAGTTTACAGGTACCCAGGGAGTCTTGGGAAACACTGCCGCCCAGGCCCCCACCCCCAGGGTTTCCGGTTCCGTGGGTCTGTGTTGGGACTCAGGCACCCACAGTTTTCAAAGCTCCCTGGTTGGTTCCAGCGAGCACCCAGGGTGGAGCAGCGCTGAATCCATGCCCCTGAGTGGGCCGGGAGCTGCGTGAGGCATGTGTGCCGGCACAAACTTGAACAAGGTCACTAGCATGAGTCCCATTTCCCAGACAGGGAACCGATGCCGGGAAGGACGTAGGAACTCCTCCAGGTTCACCCCGCTCCTAGGTGGTCTCAACAGGCAGAGGGGACGGACTGCTCTCCCCAGGGTCCCCCCTCCAGGCCTTTCCACTTCTTGCTGGTCCCAGTGGGAGCTGGCCTTCCTGTCACACAACCTACAAGGGCGGTAACGTAACTCAGCTTGAGTGGGGGCATCCCCAGGAGGGCCTAGGGCCGGCTCCTGTTTCCTCTAGGGGAATGCTCTCCCCCTAGAACCTTGCTTGGCTCCCTCTTTTCTTCCTCCCACCGAACTCTACTTGGCTGGTGCTGCCCTGGGAGGACCTTCCACATTCCTAACCTGCTCTCCTGGGCACGCTGTGCAATGGTCACCCTGAAGCCCCTTGGGGCGTCTCTCTGGGAGCCTGGAAGGTGGCATTTTCTATGCAGGCTGATCAGGGACTCATCGGGCAGCCTCGAGTCAAAGAAATCAGCCCTAACTAGCAGACCGGACAGTATCCTTTTAAGAGTTGGCGTTGGAACCGTTGATGAAAATGCAGGGGGAGATCAGAGCATACTGCATCGTATTTTGGAAAAAAGTCACTTTTGAAAAGCCCAGGCTGGGCCGTGCTTTTCATGCTTGTCAGCTTGGCTGAATAATTTGCTTAAAATACATGGACGGGAATGGAAAGTTGGAAAGTTGCTACATAAGGGGAATGAAGTGGACTCCCGGCTCTGGGAGCAGGAAGCCTGTCGCGGCCCCCGGAGGGTCTGGCTCGGGTTGGGGTCTTGGTGGGCGGAGGCGTCCAGCGTGCAGGCGGGTCCGTGTGTCTTCAGCCAGCCGTGTGCAGGCCGTGCCCACCAGGGAGGCTGAGGAAGGCTCACATCTGAGCTTCGTCAGGGTCTCCAGCAGGGGCCACGGGAGCCCCCACCCTCCCAGGGTTGACTTGGTTAAGCCGTGGCTAAGCCAATCGTGGGTAATGATGTTGTTTCTGCCCGTAGTCTTTTAAAAAAGCGAGTGTTCCCTGAGCTCACCTCCCCGGGGAGCATGCTACAGCTCTGAAAATGCAGGGACTCAGGACGTCCAAAATGTAAGCGACAAGGTTAATCCCCACAGGCTGGGGACAGATGGAGAAAAATCACAGGGGTCAGCCCAGATCTCTCCCTGTCCCTGCCTCTCTACAGACAGGACGCAGGGGAGCCCTCCGTGGGTATGCGGGCCTGCTCACAGCTCGCTCACCAGGACACCCTGCCAGGGCGGTGCCCAGACCCAGTGTCCCTTTGTGCTCCTTGGGGCAGAGCCTCACCACGGTCACCGTGAAGTGCTGATGGGACCTCAGGCCAGCTCTGCCGCTCACCCCCGTGACTAAAGTGGGTCCTTTCTCCTGCCTGGACCCCAGCATTTCTCCAGGGACAGTGGTGAGACCCATTTCTGGGCTCAGAGCGCAGGAGGCACTGGGCAGGCGCTTGGTGAGGGGTGTCGGGGTGACGGAGTGGGTGAGGTTGTGTGTTTTCCAAGGGCCTATGGCTCACATGTGACAGCCTGCGTCCAGGAAGCTGAGAGACTCCCTGAGACACAATGTCCCAGCCTGTGGGCCCCCTGGCCTGGACTCGGGTTTGTCCCTGCCATGCTGAGCCACATGATCATTTTTATTTCAATTGCCAGGTTGTGGGTATCAGAGGCCTAGGCCCAGACAGCAGTGGGTGAGCCAGGCAGATTCACCCAGTCCTGCACCCATGGGAGAGGATGGGGCACAGTCTGGCTAATCAGAACGCCAAGGCCATCTTCAGGCTGCTTGACGGTGGGCGAACAGGTAGGTGTTTGGATGGTGGCATTTGCTTCAAGTTTCCCTCAGGAGCTAGTGAGTCCCCGGTGGCAGTCCAAGGTCAGAGCAGAGGGTGCCCTGGTCTGATGCCTGACAGGGTGTCTCCCTGGTGACTGTGGGGTGCTGGGCAGATGGCCTGTGACCCTGAGCACTGCCAGGGTCCTCCATTCACACTGAGGGTCCCGGAAAGGCGGAGTCCTGCCCGGGTCCCCTGTGTCCCTGGTGCCTGGGGCTGAATGAGGAAATAAGTCAAGCAGCATGTGAATACACGCATGGAGGGAATGGGAGGAAGGCATGCGTGTTCTGTAAAGGGCTACAGCCTGGCAGCTGGCAGACCCCAAGCCGACCTCACCCTCCCCTTCCTCTTACCCAGCCTCGGGGTCACAGACTGGGGACTCATGGGCCCCTCGGGCCCCAGCCATGTTCTGTTTGACCTACATTGGAAGAGAGGAAGGAAATGGAAATATCTGTTCGAGTTTTACTCCATCCAGTCCCTTGGGTCTAAAGAAAACTCATAGCCACCCCTCAGGGAAATGTCACCAAGAGCAAGAAACCAGCTCTAGGCTGGAAAACTCAAACAGCCTGAGCTCCCGGCCCGGCCCAGGGGGCCTGACTGTGGCCTGGTCTGGGGGTGGACCGGCTCTGCTCAGCCAGGATGCCTCCTACCTTGGGGACCAGGTCTGACTGACCTTGGGGAATGGCACAGACCCTGCCCCCGGGGCTCCTCACGGCCATGGGGGTCCAGGCTGCTTTGAGAAGCAAACCTGGGGGTAGGGAAGAGGTCTGCGTGTGGTAGAGGGGAGCCCAACTCGGGCAGGGTGGGGCCCAGGGCATCATAGCACTGGCCACAGTGCCGACTCACCAACACTCACCTGCTACCCTTTGGTTCAGCAGAACTATGACAAAGCATTTCCAGCGAATGAAATCACCCGCATTTTCTGCTGCTTACAGGAGGCTTTCGGGGGCAGATCCTGCCCCCACCTTCACGATGCTGAATGAATTACATGTTTAGGGGAGGGGCTAGCTCTTGGATTATTGATCTGTGTGCAGTACAGAGGTTCGAGTGACCTGAGGGCCACTTTACCAGCCGGTCAGGGACTGATCAGGGTCCGTGGGTGGAAGAGGAGCTCTTGCAGAACAAGGAAGTGTCATCTCTAAGGGGGCCTCTGGGAGGTGGCGGGCAGTGCTGCTCCAGCAGGAAAAGTCTGCTGTGCTTGGAGCTCCTCTGTCTCCAGCTGCCGGCCACAGAGCCTTCACTCTTGGAGCTGAGCCCCTTAGAGGCCCCTCAGATGCTGTAAGTGCATCTAAGCACTTTTAGAATAGAAGGGACCCAACCAAGGCTGAGGTGGCTGTTCTTGTGATGTTATTCCTTCTGTCCTCTCCCCTTTACTATCTCTGCATGGCCCTTTGGTGTAAACAAACAAACACACACACACACCCCTAGATTCCAAACATGCGGAACTAAAAACTCCAGGACCCTAGATCAAGCATGGCAGGTGTGTGCCCCTGGGCGGAATCTGTCACTCTGCCCCATTGGATGACTTCATCGGGGTCAAACCACCTCTTTGCTGATTGAAAATATCAGGTTTGGTGGGCTACATCTAAAAATCAGGGATATCACTTAAAAAACGTGGAGGTAGGGCTCCCCTAAATGATCAGAGGACCTGGCTAGGCCCACAGAGGGACAATTGCCAGGTGATGAAGGCTGAGGGTCTGCTTGTTGCATTGTTTCCAGTTCTCCCAACATAGGCGATGCATGCAGCCCTGTGAGGCTGGTGACCCAGCCTCCACCGGCCCCCAGAGTCAGGAGGAAGGAGGAAGAACTGGCTGGGATTTGCCGTAAGTATAAGTGGGATCCGTATGCTACTTGAGGCGTTACTTCCTTTTGAAATAGTCATCGCTGGTGACTGGTGGCTCACAGATCTTTGACCATGCTGATTTCAAACGCTTATCCAAGGGCCCCTGCCCAATGAGTCAACATTTCCCAGGCTGCAGCTGAGGGGCCTGGATCAATATTTCAGAGCGAGGAGCGGAGGGGATCGGTGTGTATCCATCAGTATATCTATACACCGTGCACGAGTGCGTACTCATGTGTACATGGTATGCACGTATGGGACATGTATGAGAGATTATAAGGAATTGGCTCACATCATTATGGAGCCTGAAGAACCCAGGACCAGCGGACCTGCTCTCTGAAAGCTGGAGGCCCGGGAAGCCAGTGTCCAAGCCTGAGCGTGTCCCGGGCCCGGGGCAGGCAGCAGAGGGCGAAGACCCCTTCTTACCCCTCTTCCTTCTATCCAGGCCCTCAACAGACTGGAGGAGGCCCGCTGTGCTTTCCTCAGTTTACCACTTCACATGCTAACCTCACCTGGACACCGTTAGAATGATGTTGAACCAAATATCGGGCCATGGAGCATCTCTCATCCAGGCCAAGTTGACGCGTACGGTCTGCCCGCAGGGGGCTGAGGGCAGACATGGCTGGAGCAGACACTCACCCCAGAGCAGCTGCTGTGGGCCAGTTCGGGGGGTGCTCTGGCCCCTGAACGTGACTCGGTAGCACTCAGTAATTGCCAGCCATTGGGTACAGATTTGGGGTTTTACCTGCTGTTTGTTCACATTGAGTTTGAGGATGTCCTTACTACTGCTTTGTGTCCCCTAGGCAAACCCTGACTCCTTTGTCCCAGGACTCCCTGCTCCTCAGGCTTCCATGGGCCCCCGGGGCTGGGGGCTCCTGTGAGGGGCTGGTTGGAGCTGCCTCACGTCCCTGGCGGGGGTCGGGCTGAGCACTGCTGTGTCCTGAGACCAGGCTTGTGGGTATGGTCTCTGCTCCCACCCCCTGGACTATGAAGATCAAAAAACATACAAAATGCATGACCACAAAAGCATAGAACGTCACCATGGAAAGTGCAGGCCTGGGTCTCTGCCTCCCGCCATTCAGGGCCCTAAACATGGAAACCCTTGGCTGTGCAGAGAACAAACTCACAGCTCCTGGAGGGGCCTCTGTGGAGACCGTCCTGTCCAGCCTCTGCCTGAAGGTCAGGATGATGGGAACCTTGGATCCCTGCCCCCTTCATGGTGCCCCCACCACAGGCCATGGAAGGATGACACAGCTCAGGGCCCGGCCCTCAGAGCCCCTCACCTGCCACCCCTCCACCCCAGCAAATGTCTCTCTGTCTTTGTCCATGATCAGCGTCTCAGTGCACCTCTGGCTTTTATTTTCTCCCCATGAGCATTATCTGTTTGTCCAATTCATCCCAAAATAGCCTGGCTCCACCATCCCATAATACCCCTCTCCGGTGTCACTCAAAATGGGTGCCCGGCAGGGGCTCTGAGCTCTTCTTCCCACCCTTTCTTTGCTTTAATAAGACACCCCAGGCTCCCGCCGATACCTTTCCTCCGCTTCGTGAGCTGGCTGCTTCGGTGGCGGCAGCCCCAAATCTGCCCCCGAGCTTTGGGGGAGCGCAGAGCAGCACAGAGGGTCACTCCGAGAGGGGACTGGGAGATCGCCCGGTTTATCACCCACCCTGCCCCCTGGGCGCCACCCCTTTGACCTCCAGGACAAAGCAGGGGCCAGTATGCGGTTTTTGCTGCCAGGGACCGTCTCCAGCGGTGCCCCCGCCCCGCTTGACCGTGGCAGCAGGTGGAGACCCCTCCCGAAGCTCCCCCCAGGCAGCCGCGACTGTACCGCAGGCCTGGCCACGATTCTCCGCTGCAGCTGCTCTCCAGGGTGGCCGCTCCTGGGCCCCTGAATGGGCCACACATTTTTCCTCCTTAGCCTCGTCCAAGGATCTCTTCTCGCACAGCCCGGCATCTGCCCAAGCAGAATGGAGACTTGCGCGGTGACAGTGTTTCCATGAAGACAGATCGCTCTGTGGCCAAGGTCAAAGCTCCCACTGGCCTCGCGATTCGTCAAGTGGGACAGCGGGCAGCGGGCGGCGTGCTCTCAGGGCCCAGCCGGTGCCCGGCCAGACCTGTCAGGGGGTGGCCGTGCCCTGCTGAGCTCCTTCCTCCGTCTGTCCGGGCCTCCCCTGCTGTCCCCTCAACGCGGAGGGGTGACCTGGCGCAGTACTGGAAATTATGACAAGGACCCAGAAGGCAGAACAAGTCTTTTTGTGGACACTGGGCGAGAGCCGTGGCCCCTGGCGTGGTCTGAAGAGGCAGAGTGGCCGCAATGGGCCCGGGGCCTGTCTGCTCAGTGCCGTCCGCCTCTCATCCTCCGCTGGCCTGGTTCACTCTCTTGGCTGCCCAGTCGGCTCCTGCTGGAGGCCCATCCCAGGCCCCCTGCCTGCCCTCACGGAGCCTACTGCCTGGCAGGAGGTGCCATGCGGTAAACAGGTGAATGAAGTGAACCTATGGGGCAAGTGTCACGAAGGTGACCCTGACAAATGACCCCCGGCAGCTCTCCCACCTGGTATTCACGCCGCTGCAAGGCTGTGCTTGTCCATGCGGCCTGGTGCTAGTGCTGTCCTTCTGAAGAATGAGAAGTACCGACGTCACTTTGAAGATTGTAGAGACTCCATGACTTCTGTCATGCTTGTCACTGTTCTCTGTCTCTCTCTGGGTTCTGACTCTGCAAGAAGGCGGCTGCCACATTGCAGGAGCCCTGGAGAGGCTGTGAGGCAGGGGACCCCCCGGGGGCAGCCTGCAGCCTCATGAGCAAGCCTAGAGGGGGCTCCGCCTACCACTGAGCCTCAAGAGGACAGTGGCCTCAGTCTACGCCCTGATTCCCGCTGTGAGACACCCTCAGCTAGAGGACCCAGCAAGCATGGGGGTCTGCGACCCACAGAAGTTGCATCATCCCACATTGTTTTAGCCACTAAGCTTTGGGGTGATGTTTTACTGGGGTCCTATCAATGAGTCTTCCAGGGGTGCAGAGGAGGACCCAGCAGTGGGGCGGCCAGGAAACCACTCCCAAGGGCCTCCCATTGAAGGCGAGGACCAGCGAGACAAGAATGCGGTAGAGGCATGTCCCAGGCAAAGGGAACAGGTGCACGGAGGCTCTCAGGAAAGGCTCAGAATTTGTGACATTTGTGCCTGGGTGTTGTGGGGGCTCATGAGTGGAGCAACAACTCCGCCTCTGCTTTTGAAAAATGCAAGAAAATAAGCCACCCCTCTATACCCATCGCCGCAAGGGTTTACCTTGCACCTCTCTTTTGAGCCTCATCGGGCTCATGTGTGAGGAGGTGTGACAGTATTGCTATTACCAATGTGCCCGAAGTCAACCCAGCACACAGGTGGTGGAGTCAGGATTTGAACCCATGTATTTGATTTGATGAGCCCACACCAACGTGTGTCACAGGCGAGAGCCGCAGTGTGGCCGCCTTCAGGGGAAGCAGAGAAAGGAAGGTCACTGCAGCTAAGAGCAGTCAGGGGGTGCTTCCTGGAGGAGTGGGAATTTTCTTCAGGTTGAGGAGTCAGAACTGGTCATATACTTGCCCTTTCTTCGACCTCCCATCCCTCTTAATGAAACGGGGAATGGGTTGCCCTTACCAGCTCCCCGGGGACTGGGGGACACCTCTTTTCTTCCTTAGTGGTATTAAGACTTGGCAGGAGACACAGATGGCTCAGAGAAGTTAATCATTCAACAGGCAGCTCTGCCTAAGAGCAGAAACAAGACCCGGCACGGAGTTTTCTCCATGGGTGAATAGGATTAGTCTGGCTGTGGTACCCCCAGTCCTCCCCCAGCCCCCCTGCTCGGGGGTGCTGAAGGAACCTGCTGGCTTTTTTTGGTAACTTGCAAAAACAAGGACCTATGCTGGGCCCCAGGAACGTGATTTCGTTCAGAAGCAAGCCAGACACCCCGAGGCTAGGTTCGCGATTTCTATACGCAGAGATGAATTGACAGGCAGGGCCGATGAAGCAACAGAAACACCCACTAATTGATGGTTACATGAAAAAGGGCTCAGCCATTCGGAGGAATACCCTCGAAGGGGTCACGCGCAGCTTGCAAACAATTGTCAAGTGGAAATACCTCTTCGAGGGGCTCATACCCTTAACCAACTGACCTCTGTCGGCAGGGTCGTCGATCCCCGGGGTCCGGCTGCGGGTGTCAGGCAAGAGCTTCAGCCTCCGCCCTGTGAAACTCCAAAGTCTGGGCTGCTTTCTGCACTTCGCTGAGGCTGAGTCCAGGGGCCTGGGCAGAGCTGAATGGTCTGAGGTGGCCTCATCATGGGTCTGGTGATGAATCGCCACCCCTACTCATTTTTTTTAAAAGATATTTAAGGCATTATTTTCAGAAAGAGGGGAAGGTGATGATGATGATGATGGCGGTGATGCTGAGGGTGATGATGAGGGTGGTGATGAGGGTGATGATGGTGATGGAGATGGTGGTGGTGATGATGAACATGGTGATGGAGAAGATAAGGAAAAAGTCCAAGAGAAGAAGGTGGAGGAGCCAGTAACGGGAAGTCCTTTGCAAGACCCCTTTCTTGATCTGCCCTTCTCCAGGAAGTCTCTCTCTCTCTCTCTCTCTCTCTCTCTCTCTCTCTCTCTCTCTCTCTCTCTCTCTCATTTTCTCTCTCTCCTATTAGTGTCCCCTCCAAGCCGTCAAGTCTGGCTGAGTCTCAGGCAGTCATTTCCTGCACCAGGAGAGGTGCACAACCAGTGGCCAATTGTCCTGGAAATTCATCTTCCAAAAATCGCTTTCCATCTATTTTGCTCCAATTCTGTGTTATTTATGGCCTCGCGGTGAGCAGATGGCGCCATTTTTCCTTCGGCTGCTTGGAAGAGATGCCTGGTGATTGCCGGGCAGGTTGCAGGCTGATCGATGGGCTGCGGGGCCCGGTACCCCACCCACGGCTGCAGCTGGAAGGCGGCGACACCGGCTGGCCTGGCTGCTGGCGGGCTGCTGGCTGGGGATGGATGTGACAGGGGCACCATGTTACCTGGTCACAGACTCCTCATCCTCGCCCGTCTCAGCCCACCTTGGAGTCTCTCCCTGCAGGCTCCTAACCCAGGTCTCACTCCAGTGATCACGAGGGAGAGAAAATATTTCTGGAGACAAAGGCCATTTCCTGCCACCCAGGGAAACACAGGGCCACATCTTTAATCATCTGCGTTTTCCAGGGAGCTGCTCAGTAGAGCCATTTAGAAGTTATTACAGAAGCTAATTTCTTCTTTGACATTTTCGATTGAATTTTCAATCCCTTCATTCAAACCTGAAAAGATTACGACCCCATAAATGTGGCCAGTAAACCCACATTAGAACTACAAATTAAACTAAATCTTTATCTTTATCTTTTCTGCTTACTTGCCGGGCATCTACGGGAAAATTGTCCAACTTCTCAGTTTCCACATCTGTAAAATGGGTGGCTCGCAGTGTCTGTTGTCAGGTCATGGTGTGGGCCTCTTGCAGCCCTCTGCCCAACCTCACAGGGGGCCTTGTCCCTCCTCCAGGGGGCTGGTGACGGGGTGACAGGCAAGTCTCCTGCCCTGTCTGGTGAGCCTGGGGCACACCTTGGCCACATGACTGTCGTGCATTTTGGAGGCAAAGAGCTGGTAAGTCCTGCGCCTTCAGTGTTGGTGCTGGGCCCAGAAAGGCCGGGGCAGGAGGCAAAGGCTGGGTCGGGTGGAGCTGCAGCTGCAGGGGTAGCTCCCTCATATGGACCCCGGAGGTGTCCCTTTCTCCTGCCATCCTCCCCTCCTAATGCCTCACCCCAGCCGGGAGCCGGATGGCGGAACCTGGCTGACCCTCTTCGTGAAAGCCCCTCTCTCCGAGTTAGCCTTTCCCAGTGACAGCAGGGAGCCCCTGAGACACAGAGGACATTCGGGGCCAATCCAACCTCCTTAGACTCTCCCAGACCAACTGTGCCCTGTGTCCCAGGGACAGATCCTAAGGTCCAGGGGGGGGTGACAGCCTCTAAGAGGATGGCTCCTGGTAGGATAAGCTGTTCTTTTTTATGTTGTGGGTCAGCACAGCCTGAGGAAACTTCCTGCAGCGATGGAGCTGTTTTCTGCCGGTGCCATGCAAGGTGGGAGCTGCTTGCATGTGGCTTCTAAGCGTGAGGCTCAGGGACAGAGGAACTGGGTCTCTAACCTGACTTTTATTCATCTATAAAGCCTCATCGTGGCTACTGGCTACCACATTGCCCAGCGGACCTCTCGCCAGCCTCTTCTTTATTTTGCAGGGCCAGTATTCGCCCAAGGGAAGCTGCATGAGGACCCCCGAGGTGCCCGCTCCTGTGTCAGCGTCTGCAGGGGACACAGGAAGAGAGGTGGGAGTGAGCCCCTTGCAGACTGCAGTGCGCCCTGGACTCGGGGTCTGCGGCCTGTGAGTCCTGTCTGTCCCGCAGAGGAATGACCGGTGTGAGCATGCGTCCAACATCCAGCAGCGCAGGGGCCGCTCTGTTCAGGATCCCATTCCCAAGGCTGGGCAAGCTGAGGCACAGGTCGTGCAGGTCACTCACCCAAGGTGACACAGCTAGTGGGTGGCAAGCCGGCAGTTTGACCAGCGATCCTGATCGGCCTGGACTGAGGGGTTGCCTGGCACGGGGGACTCGTGGTGCTCAAACCCAGGTGGCCGCAGGTGAACGGGGACCAGCTTGTCCCATGTTCCCGGGGGAAGTCCTGCTCTCAACCCGGTGCTGCACGCAGCTGTGGGCGTCTAAGGGACCTGGGCCCGGATACTTACTCTTTTGCGCCCCATCCCTGTGTATGCAAAAGGGATTTCAAGTGACCCATAGGCAAGGACATCATAACAAGTGGCCGACATAAGCAGGAGAAGGAAATCAAGACCATAGTTTCACACAAATATGTCAGCTTTCGTAGATAATTTGAGTTTGAGCTTCCTGGAGCCCAGGCGAAAGGGAAGGTCCTCAGGGTTTCTTTCCTCAGAGGTAGGGGTGTGTGTGTGTAAATGGAAATATTGTCTGTTTGGGATCCTCTTCACCAGGACAGGGTGCTTACCAAGGCAGAAGCATGTTGCCATGGCTGCTGCCTGTGCCAACCCTTCCCCAAATCCGGGGCCTCTCTTCGGAGCGCACTCAGGGGGAGCACCCCAGGCGGGGCTGAGCCCCAGTGGCCCCGGTTCGAAGACCCCTGAGGCTCAAACGCAGTCCCTTAATCACTGCGGCGGAGTTGCACCTGTCTACAGGCTCAGGGGCCCAAGTGCTGCCTGATCCCCCAACTGCACCCTGAGCCTGACGGGCGCTTTCTGGGCCTTGATGTAACGCTGAGCTTTATGGGGGGAAGGGGGTGCCCATCAGCATGGCCTCATCTGGCCCTGTGCTCTAGAGGCCGGGTCCCAGCTGGAAAAAAGCAGATATGTACCCCCCAACCCCCCTTCCTGTCTTAGCTGGTACCACTGGCTCTGCTCAGCTGGGAACCTGATTTTTCCAGGTTCTTTGGTCCCTAGGATTTTGGTTGGGCTTTTCTTTTACAATATTCCTTGGGTTTCTTTCAAGGTCAAGGAGGAGGACGCCACTGAGGGAGGGGGGAGCCCCGCCCCAGTCAAACCTGGTGCAGAGCCCTAGAAATTAACCTTCGTTTGACTATGTAAACAAACGCTGCCCCAGTTCCATCCAGCCTGCCCTGGTCTCCGCAACCTCCAGCTCTCCACCTGCCAGGTCTCCTCTGGGCAGGAAAGTCTTCATTCCTACAGACTTTTTACACTTGAACAAGTGCTAAATAATCCTAATGAGCTGGGAGTGAGAGAGACTGCAGGCCGGCCAGGGTGTCCACCCAGGTTGGATAAAGGCTGGGGAGGGGTGACAGGGTCGGGGCTGATGAGTGCTGGCGTTCTGAATAAAATCGCTCTGCGCCTTCACCTAGGTCAGGAAACGACATTGTTTTCCTGAGCCGTGGTGACAGCGAGGTGACAGAGATTAATAGCTCGGTATTGACTGAGCAACTTCCAGTCCCTTATCTCTGTCAAGTCAAGGCTGTGTCCAAGGGCTGAGAGTGTTATTAGACTTATAATTGCAAAGACATTTAAGGGTTTCCCCTTAAGGGGCTATGAAATCCAATAAAACTTTCAGAGAACCTCAAGCTCGGAGTGCGGGGGCCCCCACCCCCACCCCGCACCCCCCCCCCGCCCCCGCACCATGGAGAGCCGCGTGCTTCCAGCCCTGCACCAGGGAACCTTGAAGCCACCGACGTTGAATAATGTTTGATTTATGAAGTTGGTTTAGAATTTGTATCCGTTGTTTTATTAAAAATATATGAAAGGAAGTTTTAAATATGAGCTCGCCCTGCAGGGGCCTGTCGGCACCCAGCTGCCTGTCTGGCCCAGCCTGGCTCTTCCTCCTGGCTGTCACCGCCTCACAGGGGACAGAGGAGGGCGGATCGGTGACTGATTTGTGGGGTTCGTTTGGTTTGCTGGGATAAAGTCTCAAGGGGGCACGAGGGTTTACAGAGGAAGGTGGGCATCTGGGGACCCAGGGGGCTGGATGGGCAGTTGGTAAGGTGGCACAGGGACATTCTCAGGGTGCCGGGCTGCATTGACTTGACCGCCACACCAAGGGGCAGGGCAGCTTCTGGAAAGTTCCTGCTTCCTTCCGGGAAGGTCCCAGCACCAGGGGCAGTAGGCAGGGCTCCAGCTGGTTCTCCTACACTGGGAGACAGACCCGTGTAGAGGGGCTGGATGTGAGATGGCGGATGGCAGGGTGGGTCTCCGTTTTCCTGCAGAAAATGCCAGAAATGCAAGCCAAGCTGATCGGAGCCTCAAGGAGAATCTGTGGGCTTCTGCAGCGGCAAAGCAACTGTGGGTTCAGACAGCAGAACTTGGGGCTCCCACATTGACCTCAGTGCTTGGTTTCTGCCCCGCTCAGCTTTTTTCCTCCCTGGGTTCACTCTTCTCCAGAAGCTGGCCCCGAGGACCAGACCACCAGCAGCAGCCTGATAAATGCCCCTTTCTTGGCTGCTCTAGCAAAGGGAGACTGAGTCTCACTGGACCCCCCTGGGCTATGTGCCCATCCCTGAGCCAATCACTGGGGCTCAGAGAAGACAGCAAGCTGATTGACCATGGGTCATGTACCCAACTTGGAGTTGGGTCAGAGCTTGTGAACCACGTGGGTTCAGGGTGGAGGCCCAACAGGGGAGCAGAGTTCAAGGACCATTGCGCACATTGAAACTTGCCATTGTTCGGCTTCTGCCCTTTCTTCTACCTAGAGCCCTCTCCTTCCTGCTCTGTTTTACTGCCCTGCCCTTCACTTCCTACTCATCATGTCTAATTAGTTATTAACTTGATGTGAAGACGTTATTTAGGGAGATCGTTCCTTTTTCTGTGCCTCAGCTAATGCAAATAGAGGGGGTTAGACAAAGTGACCTCTATGGCTTCTTCCAGCCCCTAAATACTAAGTTTAGTTTCTTCCTCCAAGGCTCAAATGAAGTGCCACCTCCTCCAAGCAGGCCTCCAGTATCTCTCCTCCTACCCTGCTGCGCAGCTCTGATTTTGCCTTGAGTCTTGGTTACTATGTACCCTTTGTCTCCCCCTTACCCTGAGAGCTCAAGGGTAGGCTCATGGGTGATTCATCCTTGACTTCCTGACAGCATCTCACACTCAGTAAGTTCTTAGAAGACTCAGGAATTGGGGAAACCTGGGCAATTTCTATATATTGATTCTTCCTCGACATTAAAAAAAAAAAATCAAGGCACACCAAAACAAGGCCACAGAATTGTGTATTTTAAATGTTTTCCTTGAACAAATTAACCCTAGAGCAAATACAACACACTCATGTACTACTCTGCTCCCATAAAATACGTGACTGGATCATGTTGACTAATGCAAAATGTCAGAATACTTACAGCAAAACTTTTTTTTTTTTTTTTTTTTTTAATATTTTATTATTTCCAGAGAGAAGGGAAGGGAAAGAGGCAGAGAGGGAGAGAAACATCAATGTATGGTTGCCTTTCACCTGCCTCCAGCCACAAACCTGTCTGGAGACCTGGCTTGCAACCTGGTTATGTGCCCTGGCTGGGAATGAAACCAGAGACCTTTGGGTTCGCAGGCCGGTACCTTATCCACTGTGCCACCAGCCAGGGCATAGATGTCAGAACTTTTGATGCAACAGGCAATGTTATTCCAATTATGGTCTGATGGCAAGCAACCTGTCCGCCACTCGTAATCCCCCGACTGTTTTCCACGCTCTACTGCGGCAGACAGTGTCCTACAACGTCATTAGCTACTCATGAGTAATTACAGGATTTACTTTTCAGATCGTAATCCGCAGCGCACGCCAGGTGGTGGGACCTGGCGGGGAGACCCATGTTTCAAGTGGAGGACGAGGGTCTTGTTTGAGTCATCTGTGCAGGTATGATAGATACGTGAGGTGGAACAGCGTTTGGTGACAGTGTGGGGTCTCAGTGGGAGGTGCCCCGTGAGTCTGCAGCCACGCCCTGTTCTCCCGCCGTGCGCCATGCTCAGGGTGGGTGCGCTGGACTTGCAGCATTGCGGCGGATGCCACTTATTCTGAGGTGTGACAGTGCAGTGGAGATTTGGGGACTGACGGGAAGGGAAGGTAGTGCTGAGGCCGGTTGGCACGGGCACATTTAGCCACGACAGGCTGTGATCACACTGCGGAGGGCTGGACAGCCTCCTTGGCCCATGCATATGCGCCACACCCGCCCTGGGGAGCTGGGGAGCTGGCTGGCCTCCAGGAAGGGCGCCATATGGAAAGTGCATGGGGTTTTATTTTATTTTTATGCAAGACTTTCCCAAAGCAAAAGATGTAAAAGAGAACAACAGAAAAAAGAGAGAGACAGGAAAAGAAAACTTAGAGATGGGATCATACAAGGTTAATGATTAAAATTCAGCCCTGGCTGGGGCGGCTCAGTGCATGGAGTGCCAGCCTGCAAACCAAAGGGTCATAGGTTCGATTCCCAGTCAGGGCACATGCCTGGGTTGCAGGCCAGGTCCCCGATGGGGGAGCTCGCAAGAGGCAACTACACATTAACATTTCTCTCCCTCTCTTCCTCTCTCCCTTCCCCTCTTTCTAAAAATGAATAACATGTCTTTTAAAAAGGTTAAAAATAAATAAAATGAAATTCAATGAACTGTTCCAGTCTGACATGGCCCAGATGGGGAAACTGAGGCACAGAGAGTCAAGGCGGTGTACCCAAGTTCAAAAGTGAATGGAGAAGCCCCCTGGAGAAGCATGACCTTGCCCCCGTTAGGATTCCCTGACAGGACAGCGTGGTAGCCTGTAGCTCTGCTTATCTGTATTCTTCTAACAACCAAGTAATTTCTTAGCAGTTGGTATTCTACACAAGCTATTCTCTAAATCTATCCCCTAAGATAATTCTTCTTAACTCCATGAGCCATTAAATCTCCCTTTGGCTTAAACCAAAAAAAAAAACAAAAAACTTAATTGTGAACAAATAAGCCTAACATAAAATTTACCATCTTAACCCTTTTTGGGGTGATTTAGTATTTATTGACAAAATATTTGCACAGGATACGAGGTCTGTCTGGAAAAAGCCCAGCTGTTGTTAATATAATGAGAACAGTTTACGTGACACCCATGTGACCTGGTGCCCAAGGAGAGCGGACTGGAATGCGCATGTGTGAACAATGGCGACTTCACTGTACTGGTCAGCGGGGGCGGAAGACGCTGTTGAGGGAGCATGTGAACTGTGTGTCTGTCACATTCAAAGTGACAGAGCGAGTAATGAATCTGCATCGAATTTTGTGATGTCTTAATGTTCCTCCGAGGAAAGTATTTGGATGATCCTCAGAGATGAGTCAGGTGGTCACCCATCTTCTTGGTGAGCTCCACCTGCTCACTTGGGATGTGTTCTCCATGAAATCACAGCGACGAGGGTGTGTGGGAAGAACCAGCACCTGCCGGTCTGCGAGAGCCCAGATCAGGTTCTTCTCCAAGGCCAAGGTGGTTTTCTTGGCATCCTGTGTCATCCCACCCATCCTGGTGAGGCCTCTTCCCGCCCTGGAAGAGGGGCACGGCCACCATACTGGTTCTGCCTCTTCAAGGTCCTCTGGAAACCCTTGTCCTTCTCTCTGGCCCACTCACAGAAGAAGTGGCTCAGGCCCTTCAGAGCCACATTGTCACCGTGGAAATAGAAGCCCCGAGAGAGGCAGGTGTGGGAGGCCGGCAGGTGCAGGCTGACTGGGCGGTTGATGGGGCTCCACCTCAGTGGGGTGATTCTGATGAATCCAGGAGCTCACAGTTGCTCAGCAGTAAGGAGTTATGGTCAAAAAATGGGGTTGGCCGGTCCTGGATGCCAAGGGCGACCGAGATGGTTCCAAAGGCAGCGATTGGAAAAGAGGGTGGCCGAAGGGTGGAAAAAGGCAGCTCTGGGGAACACGGAGGGCACTGCCCATTGAGGGATCCTTGAGGGGGCCACACCTCAGGGCTCGGTAAGCCACTCCCAGGCTCTGAGGTTGAAGGACTAAGTGTCTTTGGGACAAGAACCGTTGGCTCCCACGGTCCCTGTCCCAGGAACCTGTCCCTGGGCTGGCTTCTCAGGCTGGGAGCAAGGCTGTCTTTGAGAGCAACTGAAGCTTTCTTGTCTTTTTCCTACAGGAGGGCTGTTGAAGGTCACGTCACTCACCGGATGAGCGTTGTAACAGAGTTCTTCCCTGATACAGAGGCATTTTGAGAACAGGGCTCGGCTTAATGATTTCAGAGGCCTGGATTTGTTAAGCCAAGGAGAGCCTTGTAATGATAAAGGGAAGAGGTTGCTTGGGGTGGCCAAGGGAGTTGTGATTCAGCGATCGTCCCGGGGGAAATTAGGGGGGGCACGCACGGTGCCCCTCCTGCCTGTGCCTCCTGAGGAGCGATCGCTCATTGGTAATTTATTAGCTCATTATGCACGGGCAAAGGGGTATGAATCACTCCACTTAGATGATGGCAATTAGTGAGGGCTTGTCGTAGTCCCTTCTGTCAGGCTGTCACAGTGTTTGGACAACACAGGAGCTGCTGAGGCCAGGGCCCCTCGGGAGAGGGGTGCCCACTTCCCCATGCCCCTGCCCGGCTAGTGATCCATCCCAACTCCCCCGCTGATGTTCTGACTTCACCATAGTCCAGCTGGTTGGCCCTTCGCCTCTGACAGGTCCTGCAAGTTTAGGCACCTTACCCCCTGGACCCATTGGCAGAGTGGAGTCCCTTCCTCTCCCTGCACACTGCTAGTAGGGTCAGAGCATGCATTTGTCACCACTGGCTGCTTGGTTGGCTGCTGGGTGCCCTGCCCCCAGGGTTGGGGCACCGGACACGTCACTGCTTCGCACGTGTGCACACAGCACAGGCTCCGGGGTGCTTTTGCACTGCGGCAGGTATTAGGCATGGCAGCAGGCAGCCTCCGTGTCCAGGGAGAGGGTGACAGCGAACTAAAAGGTGGTGTGTTCCATCGACGGAAGACTACGGAGCACTTACAAGGACTGGCCTAGATCCGTGCATGTCAACAGGGATCATGGTGAAGGGCTAAATGCTATATAGAGTTGGTTTGCGTTTATGCCAGGAAATTAATATAAGATAATGTTACACATTTCCTGGGGGACAGTATCTATATTAGTCCATCCATCCATCCATCTATCCATCTGTCATCTATCTGTGCTCATACGCTGGGAAAGGATAGAACAGGCTTGGAACAACACCTTCAATTAGTAGCGTAAAAACTCCAGAATACCGTGGACAAAGTCACTTGCTCTCCACCCCAGGCCCCCAATGACTTCCGTGAATAGTGGGACTGGGGTTATGTGACAAAGGAGACGTTAGCTTTATCCGAATGTCTAATTCCGAAATGTTTCCTGGGCCGGTATAAACACCTGATGCCCACGTTGCTTCACGTGTTCTGCTCTGGACCCCGGAAGCACCCGCCAGTGCCCAGACACCGGCCCCCCCTCAGCTCCGCTCCGTTCTTTAGACTAAGACAGATTTTAATAAAGTTGCTGCAGGTGGAAGAGAGTTACGGGTTCATCCGAGTTCCGCTATTTGAAGTCCTGGGGGAAGGAAAGCCTGTTTAACTCAATTCATAACACTATTAATCCAACCATAAACCTTCCGATGACTTGGAAGGGGGAGAGGAAAATTCATTACCGCTCATCTCTAAGTGGCAGGTCCTTTCCCTCGCAGGCTGGCAGGTGGGAATCAGGGCTGTTTCCGTCTCTCTCCCAGAAGGTCATTCCCTGAAGCTGGTCGCAGCGGAGCCGACCTCGGGGGGCCTGGATCAGAACTCCTGCTCCTTCTCTCTGCTTCCACACTTCACCCAGGGGTACCTGGGTCCCAGGGAAGTTGGGTCAGTTGTCTGATGTCCCAGAAGGAAGTGACTAACTCAGCTCTCCTGATTTTACAACCGGAGTCCGGCCACTGTAGAAAAACAAACATTTTAAATGTGCTTTTTTTTTTTTCATAGGTTTACATACAATTATGCTACTTCTGGAAGTCTAGCCGAAGGCAGGCATTCTCAAAATGGACAAGATTATACCCCTTTATAGCATCATTCGTAATTTAAAATCCTGAATCAGGCTAAATGGATGCCGCCATGAGGGAAACAGCCTGCTCACAATAACCCTCCATAGGTTATTATCCCGCCATTAAACGTGTTTCCAAAGACCCAACCCCGATCACATACTGACAAAAACGCTACGTACGAAGTTGTTTGGTTATCATTTTATGAAAAATACCTGGGTAAGCAACTGGGAGAAACAGAGCAAATTGCCACGTGCAGACCTGCCACCAGTTTCCCACGCGTGTCATAGCACAAGGCGAAATGGGCTCTAAGTCGTTGTAGGCAGATCATCATTTGTATTTCTCTCATTTTTGGCTTTTCTCCCCAATATTTTTTTTAATGTGCTAATAGGGTCTTCAGGCCAATACATGTTATTTGGGAAAAAGTGACTGACTGCCCCTCCCATCTTAGGTCAGTTTCCTTGTGGAACGGACTCTGGGAGAGCCATTTTCATGTAGAGCCATTTGCTCTGTCTTAATGGACAGACTGTTAATTCTAATTCTTTTAAAGGCTACCATAAATGTCTCAGCCTTTTGAAAGTTTCCATTTAATGCTAATGCTCAGGCGGCCCTCCACACATCCTCATTACTTCCCTCTGCTTTCACGGGTGCCCCCCTCTTAAGAAAGCAAAAATCTGCCCCCGCTACTGATCCAGTGGGGTGTGTATTTGTCCTTGTCTACATGATGGGCGGGCACTGAGGACAGGGTGACGTGTGTGAATGGGACTGTGGAGGAGCCTTTAGCACAGGTGGCTGCCCAGGATGGGCACCTCTTCCCTCCGGTCCCAACTGGGCAGAAAGCCCAGTGTCTCCCACAGCGCCCCAGCAGATGGAGCGGGGTCCGTGGGCCTCTGCAGCCAGGGTCAGGCGCACATTCCCTGTGATACCTGCGGCTGTGGCCCAGCCTCTAGCTTGCCTCCGGGGAAGTGCACCACGCCCTTCAAATGAGGTGCTGTTGGTGCCACACCCCTGCTCCACCCTTCCCTGGAGAGCTGACCGTGAGTGGTGGGACCCACATTACCCAGGAACCCTGAGGACCTGGGGGCAGCAATGGGCACTGGGTACAAAGACCTGGTCACCTTGCCTGGAGATGATGCAACTCCGTGGGGTCATCCATACCCCCGGACCTTCTGAGGGGTCAGGTTGAGGATGGACGTCACCTGAAGCCACATCTTTGATTTCGCTGCTGCTCTATTTATTTACAAAAAGCAGTGCTCACTTGGGGACACTTCATAACGTTAAATACTTTTAAAGTGCTGAACAAGTAAAACCATTTTTGTGGATCAGCAGTGGTCCACGCTTGACACGAGTGTGGTTGGAAGGGTGCATATTGGATGTCAGGAAATTGTATCCTGGCTGGAACAACATAAAAAGAAGGTTTGTTCCCTGGCCGGGAATCGAACTGGCAGCCTTCTGATGGGCAGTGTGGTGCCAACCAGCCAGGCTCGTTGGCATCTTGATTTTGTCAGACCCAAGTCGACATGGCTTACCACAAAGAAACTTCTTGTCTCCGTTTAACGAAAAATTCCAAGAGTAGCTTCAGGAAAGGCTGCAGCAAGTTGTCAAATGCCTTCAGATGTGTTTGCACCTCTGCCCTTAGACGTTATGTTGGTTCTTCTGCGATGCAGACTCTCCCCAGGCTTCCGTCACGCCTGAGTTTAGCCCCCGTGGACGGGTGGGAACCGCTTTCTCGTAGTTCCTTCCAAAGTCCCAGGGAAGGCTCTCATTGGCCCAGAGCGAGTCACATGACCACCTTGCAGGCCAGGCGTTGTGCTCTGATCGGCTGGACTTGGCCACATGCCTACGGCTGGATCCTGAGATGGGGATGGGCCAGGCTGCTCTGAGTGCTGAGATTGGGAGATGCAGACATACCTAGCAGAGGGGCCGGCCGGCCAGAAACAAACGCCCAGCTCCGCCTGTCTTCGCGCCAAGCTTGCTCTGCGGGTCAGGGGAGAAGTGCAGAGGACAGCCACGGACTGAACACTTTCAAATGTGCTGACAACGTCCGGGGCGGGGGGAGGGGGCCGTGGGCTCCCACTGGCGGCCCAGAATGCAATCACCTTACTGCTTTTGCCAACCCAAGCACCTGTCATATTTCATCTTCTTTTAAATAACTTCAAGGATATGAAAGTCATAAAAGCAAGCCCAGGTGGGGTCAGAAGTCGGCGGCTCCTCGGCAAGGAGGGCTGTCGCTTTTGGGCTCTCGCCACGGTCACGCGCCGGCACGGCCCCCCGGAGCCGAGCGCGGCCCCGGTCAATATTCTAATGAGGCGCGTGGGCCTGCGTGGGGATCAATCACCCCTGCTCGCCGCCCCCGGACGCTCTCCCAGTGAAAAAGGACGGTGGAGGCTACCTCCTTCGTAATTGTTACATATTTCTTTGACCTCGCAGCGGCTCACGTTGGCTTTCAAAGGAAAAGATGTTGTTGCTGAGCAGCACAGAAACATTTTAATGAACACCACAGGGTTTACTGATCACTGCTAATGAGTGAAGAAGCCTGTCCTGCAGGGGCCTTCCGTCTGTCTTCAGACAGCAGCCCCGCGTGACGGAGGGTCGGTGGGGGGTGGGGGCAGGGCGGCGCTCACGTGCCTGCGCAGCAGAGAACAACCCAACGGCCCTCCAACGCTGCCCATCAGGGGCACTTCGGGGGCCGGCCAAACCTCGTTTGCACCTTGTCGGAGCCCTTGCCAATCAATAGCAGCCGTTAAACTGAGATTGACGGGCTTCCATGTCGAGTTGCAGAAGCAACGTTCCAAGCCGCCGAAGGTCATGGAAGCCCGTCTGCCTCTCTGGGGCTCTTCACCTGCCACTGTGGTGGGAAGGAAGTTTGATGGGAAAGGCCCGTTCTTGCCAGTACGTGCACTGTACGTGTGTGTGCGCACGCGCATGGTCCCGGGCCGTGGGTGTCCCCACGAGCAGTCCACGGTCCGCAGCGGGCCCGGCGCAGGTCCACTGACCCACAGCCCTGAAATCCATCAGGGCTCCAAGAAGCAGAAAGCAACTGAGTGCAGCCAGCATATTTGCCCCTAGAAAGGAGAATCTTCTTCTTGTCCGCTTGCTGGATTTAAGAGCAGTCTACTAGCTACACGTGATAAAGGACACCACGTGTGCTTTGGTTGCCTTTCAGGATGAAAGGGACCGAGGGTGACAGAGACGGAGAGAAGGCATGTGAGGTGGGAATAAGCAAAGGGTCCCAGCCACCGATCCCCCTCTGTATCCCCCCCACCCGCCACACTGTCCCCGGCCATGGAGGCCTCCTGCTGGCCTCTGCCTACCAGGACTCTGTGTCCCATCACCTGGGGTCCCTGGGTGGGAAAGAAAGCTGGCCCTCTGTCTTGCTTCTCTGGCCAGGATGGCGCTCCTTGGGTGGGCATGTTTCCAACAGGTTTATAATACTCAGTAATCTCTCTTTTATATCAAAGGGGAAGCGGACCTTAGGTGCAGTTTCCAGCCAACCCTTTTCCCCTGGAATTTAATAATTCTGCTTCTGTTTGGCGCAGGCAGCCCCTGGTTTTCCCATAGAGGGCGTGAGATCAGCTTAAATTTATTTAAACGCCAGGACAACTTTAAAGAAACATATGACGTAAATAATCATGCCGGTGGCACAAGAACCTGCCAGAAAGAAACGTGAATCTGGTCGGTGGGGAGCTGAAGGGTGGGAAACCGTGCCCGTGGCTGTGGAGTCCAGAGCCAGGTTCGAATGCCACCTTCGGTAGGACATTTTCCTGGGTCCCTTTGCCCGATGATGTTGCACCTCCCTTTTGCGCCTTACGGGGGGGCCCCTCACTCTGCGGGTGACATCGTTGGCCTGATGCCCCTCAGCCAGCGTCTGGGTCTTTTTATTCCAGTTAGGAAAACACTCCGCTCCTTTAATTCTTACTCCGTGGACGTGGCGTTGGCTTGTTCCCCCTTATGCTCCCTCGGCCCTGGATGGAGACGGTCTTGTCAAAGTTCCCCTGGAACCTGGCCCGTCGTTAGGTGGCTGCTCTGGTCCGGTGCCCACCCCACTCCTATTATAGCTCAAGACTGTGAGGGGGGTTGCAAATGTGCCCCCCATAAAGCAGGATCATGCTACAAACATGTCTGTGACCTGCTCCCCTCCCCAGTCACACAGCACCAACATGTTTTCAGAGCCACAAACACGCACCTGCTCTGTCGTTGCTAATGGTGGCACCGCGGCCCGTTGAACGGCTGTGCCATGAATTACGTCAACGATCCTCTACGTTTTCTCCAGATGCCTCCAACTACCAGCCACAGGTCAGTGGGCTCGAGCCACGGTGTCCGTCAGACCAAAACCATGACCGTCTGGAGGGGTGTCCCTGGGAGGCGTTTCTGTCCACTGCATCCCTCCTCTTAGGTCCGGGCGCAGGGGCAGCTGCTGGCCGCCACCACCTACCCTGGTGATGGCAGTGCTGGGCGCTGGAGGCTGGACATGGAGCTGTGTGTGAAACATTCTGTCTCAAGAAGGTTTGGGGTGGCTTCACATGGTGGGGTCACCCCACTCAGGCCTTGAGGAATAGGTGGGAGCCCCAGTTTTGAGCCACTTGAATTTAGTTGTTGACCTCTTGGAGGGCTCTCTGCACATCCCGCCACACTGAGGACCCAAGTCCAGGACTTGCCATGCAAGGCCGGTCCCTTGTCCACCTTCGGCTCTTCCTCGAGCCTCTGGCCCTGACCTCTCGGTGACCAGGGCTTCTGGGGGGTGGGTGGAGGCCCCGGGCATGTGGAGGTAATTACTGAACTTCCCCACAGTGAGCCTGGGCCATGGGGTGGGTGTTCGTGAACCGCTCCCCACCCCAGCCCACTACCCCAGCACACTCTCCCCCACACCCGTCTCATCTCTGCTAGGATGACTGACGGGTCACTTATGGGTCCTGACGCCCCACCAGCGACCCTTCCCGGACCTTTATGAGCCCCTCACCTGGGCCAGGGGGGGCCTGGAAAACCCCTCCCCCGAGGCCAGTCTCCAGATTGTGTTTTCTCCCCTGAAATAACTGCCCGTGTATCGTTTTTGAAGGGAAGAAAAATCTCGTAGCTGAAGCAAAGGAGGAGCTGACTTCTAGTTTTTCACGAATGCGTCGGTGCGGCAGGCAGACGGTCGCCCACCTCGGGGGCCGTGGTTTTGAATAAGGGTCCTGTCCTGCAGCCCGGAGGACGCTCCCCGCAGCCGCACTTGTCCGGCCAGGCTCTCAACATCCCGGATGGCCGCCCCCGCCCTCCTGACGGCCCAGGAAGACCCCTTCCCCAGCCCCTCCCTGAGAAGCCGAAAGGGGGGCGGAGGTGGCTTTCGGCAAGTGGACAGACGGGGGTAAACTTAATTTCATTTCAGAAAAGGTGGATCTGGGAATAACCTGGCTGGTTTCCCGTGCTGGAAAAATCGATGCCTTGGGTTTGATCTTCTCCTTGTCTACTCTTTTGCCCGAGGCTGGTGTAATAAGTGTCTGGGCGGGACAAACCTGCAGCCAGTCATTTCTGCCCCTGGGGCGCCAGCAAGGGGCAGGCGGGAGGGCCCTGGCCCTGCCTTCAGCTGGGAGACCCCTGCACCCCTGGCAGACCCCTCCCCCACCAGCAGAGGAAATGCGAATGGCATGGTGTCCACTTCTCTGGACCCAGCGCTGTTCCAACCGCACAATCTCAGCGACACGCCACGCCGCTCCGAACTTGGTACATCTGCAATGAGGCCAACAATAAAAATAAAGAAGAGACCCTCTAGGTCACAGATTCACAGGTGCAGAAACGGAGGCTTCAGAGCGTGAAACCCTTGACTCAGGTGAGGCTGCTGGAGCATAAGAAGCCTGGTTGAGCCCTGGCTGGTAGCACAGTGGTTAAGGTGCCGGCCTGCGAACCCAAAGATCGCAGGTTCGATTCCCCAGCCAGGGCACATAACCAGGTTGCAAACCAGGTCTCCAGTCAGGTCTGTGGCTGGAGGCAGGTGAAACGCAACCATACATTGATACCTCTCTCCCTCTCTGCCTCTCTCCTTTCCCCTCTTTCTAAAAATAATGTAATAAAATCTTAAAAAAAAGGAGCCGGGTTGGACTTCAGGTGGGTCGACCTCAGAACTCAGGATTAACAGGTGAGTTGAAAAGGCTGCCGGGTGTGGGGTGCCAGGCAGTGTCCGCAAGCAGAGGCCCCAGGGGTTGCCAGGTCAGAGCCCCTCACTGCACAGTACTGCTGGGGGAAAGAGAGGCTTGTGGGTGGGGTTCACCTTCCCCAAACAACTACCCTAAGATGAATGCATCTGGCAAACGCAGCCAAATTAAGTTCTGTGTTCCGATGCGATGTGACGATCAATGTGTGGTTGCCTCTTGCACACCCTGAACTGGGGACGTGGCCCGCAACCCAGGCATGTGCCCTGACTGGGAATCGAACCAGTGACCCTCTGATTGCAAGCCAGCATGCAATCCACTGAGCCACACCAGCCAGGGCTTTTTCTTGTTTCTTGAGGTAGATTTGTATGGCTATGAACTTCTCCTTAAAGATCAATTTGCTGAATCCATAGGTTTTGGAAGGTCGTATTTCTGTTTTCACTTTTTGGTTTCTCCTTTGATTTCCTTAATGACCCTGTGGTTGTTTAGTAGCGTGTTTAATCTCCACGTATTTAATCTCCCCTCATTTTCTTGTAGTGGGTTTCTAGTTTCATATCATTGTGGTCAGAAAAAGATGCTTAATATGGTTTCATTATTGAATATACTGAGCCTTGTTTTTGGTCTATCATGTGATCTATCCTAGAGAATGTCCCACGTGCACTTGGGAAGATGTATACGGTGCCTTTTTTGGATGGAATGTTTAATATATATATTGAAGTCCATCTGCTCTAATGTGTTGTTTAAAGCCAAATGTTTTCTTACTGATTTTATGTTTTGATGGTCTATACATTGATAGGGTGTTAAAGTCCCCTAAAATTATTGTATTGCTATCAATTTCTCCCTTTAGGTTTGTTTATGTTTGCTTTATATACAGTGGGTGGACGAAAGGAGGTTTACAGTTGTTCATATGGAAAACAATATAATAATTAATAATACAAGAATAAATTCTGTGTTTTGTGTACTCACAACTGCAAACCTACTTTTGCCCACCCCTAGTTTGGTGTTGCTCTGTTGGGTGCGAACATATTGACAAATGTTACGTCTTGCTGGATTGACCTTCCTTTACTAATATGTCATGGCTTTTGTGTGCTTACATCACAGTGTTTGTTTTCAAGGTCATCTTGTCTAATGTGAGCAGAGTTCCACCAGTGTTTTGGCTTCCATTTGCCTGAAATAGATTCTATGCCTTCTCTTTTGGTCTGGGTCCTTACTCTTATTTCTGCATGAGCTTCTTGTTGGCAGCATACCATTCAGCCACTCTATGCCTTTTGATGGAAGAATTTAGTCCATTTACATTTAAAGTAACTATTCATAGGTGTGTATTTATTATCAGTTTATTAATTGTCCATCGGTTGTTTTTGTAATTTCTCTCTGTTCCTTTTCCTCTCTTATTCTCTTCTCTTGTGGCTTAATGACTTTAGTGAGTGGGCTATTTAGATGGCTTTCTTGTTTTCTTTTGCGTAGTTACCGTAAGTTTTCACTTTGTGGTTGCAGTGGGATTCACATCTAACATCCTATGTATCCCTTAACCATGATTGTAGTTTTGTTCATTTTACTACTGCTGTCTTTTAACATTTATGCCCGCTTTATAAGTGATAAATCACTACTTTTACAATATAGTACCTTTCCTAGTCAGACTTTTTACTTTCACATGTTTTCCCATGACTAATCAGGGCCATTTCCAACTCTGTGGTTCCAAATTCCTTTTATAACCTATGAAATAAGAACACCATGGCAAAGGGAGGCAAGTCCATGGGAGCTAATGTGCTGGAAAACGCGGGCTGTGCAGAATAGCCGTGCGGCGGGGCAGGGCACTCACTTCCTGCCAGGAGCCAGGGTGTCAACATGCCAGGCTTCCTGCCGGAGCCGCTCCACCCTGCTGTGGCGAAAGCCACGGACAATATGTAAATTGTCTGTGTTCCAACACAATTGTAGTTATGATGCTGAAATGTGCATTTCATGTGTCATGGCATGCTTTACTTTTCATATTTTTCAACCGTTCCTAAATGTCAAGTCATTCTTAGCCATGCAAAATCAGGAGGTGGCCCCGGGGTGGCCCGGGGGCCACCCTTTGCTGGTGACGAGGTTCCCCCTAGGTCATACCCTGACCTCTCACACTGTAGAGCACAGTGAAGCAGCCGCTGAAACGGTTTCTGTTTTTAGGTCTTCTGGTCATTCCTTTCATGTTTATGTAATGTAATGATTCAGCTGTTTTTCAGTGGATCCGTTGCAAACACTGTCTTCTGATTTTCTCCCGTGGTAATAGATTGAGTTCCTTTTCCTGGCCTTCATGTTCCAGCCCCTTTTCTCCAAATATAATTAAATCACACCTCCCCCGGCTCACGGCTCATCTGTGCAACGTTGGCCACATCCTAAGACCTCCATTTCTTATTTCATTCATCAGAGGCAGTGTTCCTGCACTACTGGCCCCGCTCCACTCCCTCGCAAGCCCCTCCACCCACTCAGGTGTCCCATATCTCTGCTTTTATGTTATTAAATGGAATAACGCTTACATTGTATTCTGGAACCATAGTTAAGGCTGCATTGTTTGCCTACAGATAGATATAAAATTTGAAACCCAATACATTATATTTAGGTGATTTCTTACGATATTTATTCCAGAACCCACCAGCATGCTAGGATTAGAATCCTTCTCCCCAGCTTCAACGTCATGTCTCCTGACTCACCCCAAGAATATTCCCGGGGTGTGCAGCACCATTCCACTATTTCACACTCGTTCTGTGGAGAGTGGGAGAGAGAGGACATGAAACTGGGGGCCCGTGACTGTCAGGGACCCGTGGGTGATACCAGGGTCACATACACACACATGTTGTCCAGATTGGAGAGGTGGACTTGTGTTCTGTGTTATTCTAACCAACCTGGCGCAGTGTTTGCTGTTACCCGGAGATTTCCCAGGGGCTGGTGTGCTGGTCCGGCCAGGAGGCAGCGTTTTCCTTGAAGTTGACTTCACTGCTCTGGTGGGCAGTGTCCACATGTTCTTCAAGGCAGGTAGCCCCAGCGCCGGCGGCCATTGAGTTACATGGGCCCTCAGCTTCCGGAGGAGCCTGGCTCTGAGCGAAAAGGACTGTATAGGAAGCGGTTGAATTCTTTTGGGTCACCCTTTTCCCAGGTTGTGTGTAATTACATGAGCGACCACGGGTTCTTCAAGTGGAATATCAGACAAAGGATGAGCGGGGCGGAAGATGGAAGAACGCTGACTTCACAATAACTCACTGCCTCCCTAACGTGATTATATAAATAAATTCAGGCAATATTTTCCAAGACGCGGGAGCCTGGCTGTAAAGGCGCGAGGGGCCCGGGGCCTCCACGGCGCCCGGTGGCTGCGCGGTGGCGGACGGCTGCGGAGGCGAAGGCCAGTCCTCAGGTGGCGAGATTCCCCATATGTCTGAATTACCTGTCAGCGCTCAGAAATGATTGGAGCCGGCCGGCTCCTCCAGTGGGGAGCAGGAACGTCTTGGCTTTCTCCGGCTGAACAATGGAGTTAAAATGGAAACACCCCCGCCGCGAACTGCCGCCCGGCCCAGGTGGGCCAGGCCCTGGCTGTCTGCGGCGGGAGGCGTGCGGGGCCGGCTCGGGGCCCTCTCACTCCTTGACCCCGGGGTCCGGGCGTCTGCAGAGCTGAATCTCGGGCTCCCATCTCGCCGCCAGCGGGGGATGATCTAATCCATCCTGTTTTGTTCTCCCGGCCACCCCAACAAAGGCAGCAGGCAGGGTCCCCCCCTCGGCTGAGCGGATCAAGGTCTGGAGGACACATCAGAGTGGTGACATGCGGTCCACATTGTTTGTTGGAGAGCCTTTGAATCGCTGTTTTCACAGAAGCCAGGGACCACCTTGGAAGCTTTGCTTATTCCATTTGCCGGCCTGGGCAAGAAGCCAGAACAACAGCAGAAGATGCTCCCCTGGTTCCCCTCCCCCAGCCCCGAGCCCGCTCTCCGGCTGCTCCAGAGAGGAAGTGCAGTCCTGAGCACTCAGGGCCACTCTCAGGGAGCCCTCATGTCCAAGACAGGGGCCCACAGACACACCCTGGGAGGGGCCATGCGACACCAGGCTCAGGGGACTCTGGGCAAAGGACACCGCCACCAACCAGGGACGGTGCCAAATGCCACAGTAGCCAAGCGTGGTTTCAGCAAGTCCCTGGATACGTAAACCTCAGTCTTCTTGTCAATGAAATGGGAGCCGTGACAATTCCTCTGTTGTGGGGGCCCAAGGACATGGCGGTTGGGAAAATCCTTGGCAGGCCCTGTGCCAGGGTAGGGGGCAATTAGGGGTCTCTGGCTGGGCTCTGGTTCCACAGCCTTTGCCCTGGAGCCACAGGAAGTTTGGGGAGGGCCCTCCCCTCGGCGGGCGCTGTGACTTTGGGTGAGTCGAAAAGTGGGAACCCTAATCTCTGCTGTGCAGGGAGGACATTTTCTGAGGATGAAATGAGCTAATCCCTGAAAACCCTCCTGTAGACAGTCTAGCACGCGCGAGGGGCCCGGCCAGGGTGTCCTGTTGTTATTGGAAAGAAGAGGGACGAAAGGAAGCATTACAGTTTGGTGGTGACCGTGGTTGCGGGGCTGACGGGGAGGGACCGCGCACAGGTGCACAGCCACTTCCCTTTAGGCCGTCATCCTGGGGACAGGGGCTTGGCCCCCTTCTGGGCTGGGTTTCTGTGTCCCTGCGAGCCGCCTGCAGGAAGGCTGGTTGCTCCTGAGAAGCACATAGATTTCTTCTGCGGGCCCCAGGACACCGCGTCCCAGCAAGCGTGCAGTGGCGCCTCCGCCCGTGGGGACGTGCGGTTGCCAGGAGCGATGCCATCAGCTTCTAGGCCCCTGTTCTCTTGCGGCTCCGAGGACTCCATCCCCCCCGTGAGCGGTTTAGGGCCCTGTGCCTTCCAGGACTTTCTGTTTCCTGTCCCTGGAGGAGGGGAGCCAGATGCAGGAGCTGGGTGGGGCGGGGTGGCCGGAGGCTACCCTGATCTTGGGGGAGAAGGAGACATTTCGTCCTGTGCCCGGGTGCTAACAGTCCCAGTTGCATGGGGTTTTCGGGGCAGCATGAAAGAGATTAGTACCCCAATCGTCCCCTGGTCCCTCTCAGGGGTGGGCCCTGACCCTGGCTGGCCACTTACTTCTCTGGGTTGCTTATCTAATCTGTCTATTCAGTGCCAGGGCCTCTGGCAGAGAGAGGGCTTCACCAAAGCGAGGGGTCGGCGATGGCTGAGGGTCTTGGGAAGGGGGGGCACCCGGGTAGGGGGTGGGGAGGGCGGGGTGGTTTCCTGCTGGAGGGTAGGGGCGTGGTAAAGAGCAGTGGGTTACAGCGTGCCATCAGGCTTCTTTCCCCTGGCGTTCCAGAGGCTGTGTTGGCTGGGGTGTCATTCGCAGAGGGGCGCAGAACGAACAGGGTGGGCCCGAGATGGGGGGCTGTGGTGTTGTTCTAGCTTCGGGTCTATCATCACCTTTTATCGTGACTTTGACGTGACGCCTTCATTCCCAGAGCTTGGCGCACGGTCACTGCCACCCCGAGATGAGAGCTGGCGTGGAGGAGGTTGCCCAAAGGAAAAGATTGAGATACCATTGCCACAGGCAAAAGATGGGAAGCTCAGCACACACACATGCACACATATGTGCACACACGTGCACACACATGTAAACAGTTTATGCTTCCTGTGATTTTCCCAAACCCCGGCCACAGTCAGGCTGTTTACAGTAACAGCCTTGGACCAATTCATCATCGTGGGTTCTGAGTAGAACCCAAAACTCAAGTTGCTCTGCCCAGTAGGGGTCCGTTCGTTCTCATCACGCAGAGATTCTGAAATTCCCTCTGAAGCCTGGGGGCGGTGCCCCAGGACCAGCTACTGTCCCAGAGGAGAAGGAAGGGGATGTCTATGGACAGAGAGGAGCATTGGTCCGTGGTCAAGCATTCATAGGGCATCTTCTGCAAGCCAGGCTCCGGGACCAGTGATGGGCCGGGTACGAGTCAGGATGGGTTAAGTCAAGCCGATGTAACAAGTGCCCCCCAAGTGCCTGTGGCTGACAGACAGGGTCTTGTTTCTTGCTGTTCCCTGGCACATGCTTTTACTCCCACGGTGGGGAAGGCAGGCTGAGGGTGCACAGGCTGGAGTTTGGAGGCGGGTGGGCTGGGGAGCGATCCATCTAGAGAAGCAGGTAAGTGAAGACCCTTGAAGACCCTTAAGTTTTCACCTTGCAGGCCTTCCTCAGGCTTGGCCTCCGCTCCGGGGCGAACCTGAATGTTCCCTCTCGGTGTCTGAAGTCACAGCAGCCACTTGGCCCAGGAAGCCTCTGGTCAACAGCCGCCCGTCAGGCCCCTGGCGTGGTCTGGCCTGGAAAACCCGCATCACACGGCCCAGGCCATCTGGGAGGGGTACCGGAAACGCACGCTGGATGTAGATCTAAGCTCTCACGTCTCCCTGTAATTAAGTGCCGAGTGGTTATTATTAAACGATAATTTACAGGATTCTGACAACGGTGGGAGGACCATCCCTCTCCTACAGCAACTATTCCCCCGTAAATAGGCTTGCAGTACTCCGCTCCCTTTTAATTAACCCGACTCGCCTGTAAACCCATTTATCTTCTAAAAAGATGGCTGCTCCGCATGCAAGACGTGTCAATAGATAATTAAAATGTTTTTCTTAGAGGATGAACCGGGAGATGTGATCTATGCATCGCGGAGCCTTATTATTAAAAAATGTTATTTATGGAGGTTTAAACACTTGTTACTTGGTAACTGGATAGTGAGCGGGTCTCTTTAACGTGGAAATTAAACAAGCACCGCAGACGGGATGTACAACGTTAGCAAACCTCTCGGGTCATAATTAAATAGTAAAAGTGACAAACATTCGATTCCTGTTTAGAAAACACATCCCCCGGTCTGGCTTTCTTTCAATCCGACGTTGGCAGGACCTGTCCCTGCCCTTCCGGGGGCCGCCTGGCCATGTCTCTGTCTTCAGCTCAGGCAGGCATGACAGGAGTCCCTGAGCAGCCGTTCCTTCTAGAAAAAGCAGCTCCGAAGTATCTCAGGAACCGCAGGATAAAAGACAACACGAAACTGCTTTGGTGGGTTGAGAGGGTTCTGGAACGGGCGGCTGACCAGAGCCCTCACTGGGGAGAAGACCTGTGGTCGGTGGGGGTGTCCTCAGCGAGGGGTGGCCTGAGTGCAGGAGGCAGTCCGGCCAGGGACCTTCTTCTACCTGTTTCCCCTGGTTGCCCCAGCCTGCGCACCCTGGACAAGTCCCCTGCCCACGCCTCGGTCTAAAAGCCTGGCTTGTCATCCCTCCCCATCAGCCCCTTGTCATGGGTTGAATTGTGTCCCCCCGTCCCATGCAAAGCCGTGGAGGTTTGGACTCAGTACCCGTGAATGTGGATCGGTCTGCTGGGGCTGATACACCCACATGCAGCAGACTGGGATGGTTAAACAGCAGAAATTTCTCCTCACGTCTCCAGAGGCCGGACATCCAAGATCAAAGTGGCGGCAGGGCAGATTTCTCCTGTGGCCTCTGTCCTTGGCAGCAGGTGGCCACCTTCTCCTTGTGTCCTCATGTGATCTTTTCTCTGTATTCACACACTCCTGGTGTCTTCCTGTCCTCACAGGGCCCCTGGCCCCTGCCTTGATGACCTCATTTAACCTTAATCACCTCTTTTAAGGCTCTATGTCCACATAGTGTCACGGGGGGTGTGTGTGTGTGTGAGGCTTCAACCTCTCAACCTCCTGGGGTGGGGGTACACAGCTCAGTTCATAACACTGACCTGATTTGGACATAGGATCATCAAGTTAAGATCATCAAGTTAAGATCATCAAGTTTAGCCAAGGTCATGAGGCAGGGCCTGACCCAGTGTAACTGCATTCTGATAAAAAGGGGAATCTGGGAACAGGGGCAGCTGTACACACAAATGGGACCCTCAGTGAAGGTGAAGCCAGCCCTGGGTGATGTCCCTGCAAGCTGGGCAGGGACAAAGCAAGGTCCTCGGTCATTCAAAGGGGTGGGACAGAGTAACATGGGGTGTACTGCGGTGCTGGAAAAAGAAAATTATGCCGTCCCTTCCTTGTAATTCTAGTTTTTGTGTGCACTTCATCATGCACACCATATCCATGTAGCAGCACATGTATGTGATTTACAAATAACATAGGCTCTTATACGGGGAGGAGGTCCATGTTCAAAGTATTTGGAGTGTGTGATCACTGAGAGGAAATGAGTGCTAAAAATTTAGGCCGGGGCTTCTGCTGGTGAGAATTTAATGTAAGAGTCAGGACATATTCTACTTCAGAAAACCATCACAGGCCCTGGCTGGTGGCACAGTGGATAAGGTGCCGGCCTGCCAACCCAAAGGTTGCTGGTTCGATTCCCAGCCAGGGCACATAACCAGGTTGCAGGTCAAGTCTCCAGCCAGCTCTGTGGCTGGAAGCGGGTGAAAGGCAACCATACAATGAAAAAAAAAAAAAAAACCCGTCACAGACAGACAACAGCGTGGTGATGACCAGAGGGAAAGGGGTGGCAGAGGTAGAGGAGGGTAAAGGGGAGAAATGGTGATGGAAGGAGACTTGACTTGGAGCAGTCAATACACACTACGATATACAGATGATTTATCATAGACTCATCACCTGAAACCTGTGTCATTTTATTAACCAATGTCACCCGAATAAACTCAATAAAAACTAAAACAAACAAAGAAAAAACAAGGCATCCTAGCCCTGGCTGGTGTGGCTCAGTGGGTTGAGCACCAGCCTTGGAACCAAAGAGCCACTGGTTCGATTCCCAGTCAAGGCTCAGGTCTGGGTTGCGGGCCGGGTCCCCAGTTGGGGGCGCACAAGAGACAACCACACAAGGATGTTTCTGCCCCTCTCTTTTTCCTTCCCTTCCCCTCTCTCTAAAAATAAGTAAAATCTTTTAAAAAATATTAAAAAAGAAAAGACACTCTTGGCCTCCAATGAGAATGCCAAGGAAGTAGAAGTGAGTGGTACACTGCGCACCACTGAGACCTTTGAGCAGAGGCCTCCCTCATCTCACCCCCAGGCCCCCTGTGCTGACATCACGCGTGCCCACAGTGAGGTCATGGAGTGAATGGCGGTGACCTGCATGTGTGCGGGGGCACCAGAGCCCAGGACTCTGTCTTTAAGCCACTCTGTCCAGACAGTGGCTTACGAGCTGCTGTTGGAAGAGGGAGGCGCTGGTGGAGAGATGGGGAGAAGCAGCCAGGGAGGCAGGCCTCCGAGGGACGGGTGGTGACAGAGAAACCCAGGAGGAGGGCATCTGAGGAGCAGAGCAGACGGAGACGCAGGACCAGGGCAGGGCCAGCAGCAGGCGGCCCGAGGCAGACAGACCCAAGGTGGACGCGCTGCGACTGAAGGCTGTGCAGATACTTTCCGATTTTTTCATGCCTCACAGTCGCCTTGTGTTCAGGGCTCTGCTTGTTTGCTCAGTCATCTGGATGCATGTCTCTGTGTCCTTTACATCTGGCATTTTGGGCATTAGATGATCTGCTGTGGACTGGGCTGGGCCCCTGGGCCGCCAGGCTTCTGGTTGGGGAACAGGACACTGGGCCAGGGGGTGTCAACACCACCAACGCACCTGGAAGCTGAAATGGATGTTCTCCCTGCCCTGGTCGCTCCTTGATTCCAGGAGAGGGGAGCGTGCAAGGGCTCTGGATGCCCCTTTCTCTCCTTCCCGTGTTACCATAGTATCTAGTTTCCTTGGTTACCGGTGGCCAAGGAAAGGACACTGGGCAAGAGCAGGATTCTGATGGCTCTCCGAAGGGAGATGTCAGCAAGCACCTTGTTTCTTTTAAGAGAACACTCGTTCCATCCTGAGAGGTTGCTCCAGAGGGGGTGGTGGGGAGGGGCGGTTCCACCCAGGTTGGGATTTAGAAATCTCATCACACCCGACAGAAGTGACGCACAGAAAAACCACCCTGAGGAATCAGAGCTGGGGAGGTCTTGCCCAGCGTTGTCCATTGCTGGGGACCCGGGACCGGCAGGAAAGTGCGATGCTTCATAGGAAATGATTGATGCGAACACACCCACTTATAGGTGGGAATAGGGGGTGCACCACTCCTGCTGGGTGTGGCTGGCATCTGCCTTCTGTTGTCCCAACAAGGCCGCTCTAGACCTGTGGACTCTTTCTGGAGTCTCCAGGGTTGTTGTGTTTTGTGTGTGTGTGTGTGTGTGTGTGTGTGTGTGTGTGTGTGTGTTTGTGTTTGGGCAGCTAAAATAGTGTCACCCAAAATATCTCTCCCTGCAATAGGTTTGTCCCAACTTCTGAACCCAAGTTGCCGACTCCCTTCAAGAAGCCAACAAGCTATGCGAACATTTTATCTTTGCTTTGACTATACTGTTCACTAATTATATGAGGACCAGTCTGTTGCCCTTACCTGATCTTGAGTTTTCTTGTCTTCGTTTCTTTTAAAATGGTTTTATTTGTGGAAGGAGAAGCAGGTAACACATAAAGGCAATGGAAAGGATTGTATCAGTGCAATGGGGGCTATGATGAAAAGCCCCCTGGATCTGGGGATTTCCACTCCCCACCCCTGCCCCAGCCCAGGGGAGGCCATAATGTCAACCTCTCATGAGTTCTAGGGAACGTTGATGTAAAACTGAGTGTATTTGTCTGTCTCCTTCCTTACTCCTTCACAAAGGGGAAATGTGTAGACAGACACAGAAGCAAGACCATGCAAAGATGCAGGGGGGAAGACAGCCATCTGCACTCGGAGGACAGGGGCTGGGGGTGGGTCCTATCTCAAAGCCTCAGAAGGAACCAGCCCTGCCGACTCCTCAACCTTGGACCTCCAGCCTCCGGAACTACAGACACACATTCCCATTCTTGAAGCCACCCAGCCCCTGGTCCTTTGTCACAGCAGCTCGGGGAAACTCATAAACAGGTGGTCCTTTCCTGAAGCTTGGGGTTCCAGGATTCCATGTGTCCTTCTCCCAGAGGTGGGTGGGGAGGACTGTGGGACAGGGGTGGGGACACCTCATATGAGGCAGGGCACACAGGATGGCCAGCTCTCAGAAAGACAGGGTGTTGCATGCTAGGCCTGGCATTTGGCATTTCCATGGCGGAACTTTGGGGCCCTGCGGTCACCCAGAACCCACCCCCTCAGCTGTGTGCAGAGCTCCGGAGCCTGACAAAGGCCACGACGCTAATTGCTGCACTGTCAGCTGTGCGGGGCTGGGCGGGCAGGGCGGGGCGCCTGGATGCCTCCGGTTGCCTTGGCGTCACTTTCCTAGGGTCTGACAAGTCCTCGCTTAACTACTCAGCCTCCTGTCTGTCTGGATTAATTGGTCGTAGCTGGAGCCGGACAAGCCTATTTTTCCTGCGGGAGGCAGCAGGACTTACACCGCATTAGCATTTGAAAATATCATTAAATAGCAACCAGCCCTGCGAAAGAACATGAGGGTGGGATGTGCCTTCGCCTCCCCTTTGGGGCTGGCGCCTCATTACCTTTCTCCCAGGGAACGAGGCTCTGGCTTTGTCACCAGGCTCTTTAGATGCTGGTGGAGGGCTGTGGCCCCCGCTGCTGTCTGGGGTCCCAGTGCCTGCGGCTGCGCCCCGGGGAACGAAGGCGGCCTTGAAGGTGCTGTGTCATCTTCATCACATTCGGCCTGGCATCTGAAGTGGAGCTCCTGAGACGTGTGGAACTGCGGAGAACTGCTCCCAGGCATAGAGGCCAGAAAGAACAGTCATAAACGAGGCAGGCAGGTGCCAGTGTCTCTCTGGGGAAAGGAGCCTGCACGTGGGTAGTCCGGGGCTAGTGTAGCAGCCACACCTTATCCACCTGGCTTCCTCACCCCGTCCGCCCCACCCGCCACCCTTAGCTGCGTGGCTTTTGTCACCAAGGTTCCCCTTGGTTTGGAAGGATCTCTGGTGCTCCCACTATCACAGCCACATTCCAGCCAAGAAGCAGGAGGACATTGAATGGGCACGGGTCACCTGTCACCTTCCGAAGGGTGTGCCTCCACCTTCTGCCATGTCTGCGTGCAGCCCACCGGCCACACCACGCTACCAGGACAGCAAGACAGCGGGCTCTGGGGAGCCAGAGAGAGTGGGAACCTCAGTGCTATTGTGCAGAAGAGTTGAGGGAAAAAACCCACCATGAGACTATTGAATTAACTTGACTGGTGTGGTGGCCAACATCTTGCTGGGTCTTTCAAAAGTGACCGTGAAATAAGCCAGGCACAGAGGGGCAGGTACTGCACAGTCCCAGTTATAACTCCTCGGCGTTCCTTTCTGTCACCTCTCACTTGTGTCTGCCACATGCGCGAGAGACACCACGTGCATCTAGTTCCATCTGTGGGCCAGTTCGTCCCCTCTGCTGACCTGTGAGGTCACCGAGGGCAGGGTGGTGGCAGTTTTGGCCAACAGAGAAAGCCCTCGTTCAGTGCCTATTTGCTAAATGAATGACGGACATTTGCTAAATGAATGACGGACTGTCTGTCTGTCTGACCCGGCCGAACTCGGGTCACTTTAAAGTCCCCATCTCTCCCGCTGGTGTCCAGAGTTCAGGCTTGAATAGAGTGCTAGGAGAAAACTGCTGAACTTTCAAAAACATTGATCAAACCAGTTAGAACGCAAAATCAGATTTGGAGGATGTAAGTGGCAGAGGGACACGCAGCTGTCAAAGGCGATCAGGGACACCGCCGCTGAAGCCGGGACACGGAGTGACAGCTCCAGGGGGGAGGCCAGCGGGGGCCGCCTCAAGTTGGAGCCCACCCTGGGGACAGAACGTTGTGGTATTGACTTGTCTCGCTGGGTAGGAAACCCAGCCCACAAATAGCAAGATTTGAAGAGCAGGGTGTCCCCTTTCTTGTTGGGTGAAGGGAGCCTGCTGGAAGTTTCCGCAGGGGTCCAGGTCCGCTGGGGAGCCGGTGGGGAACGCCTAGATGACAGAAGGCCGCTGCGGGCAGCCATTGCTCTGTGACAATCCGCATGTGTGGTTTTATTGACTTAATGATTCATTCTTTGGTGTCATGGAGTTTTGAGAGAGACATTTGGTTAGGCATCCTGATGCCGTTCAGAGAAATGGATCACCTCACTTGCTGAGGGGCACCCCAGCTGTCTTTTATGGGTGCCCTTGGACACGTTCCAGAACCTTCAGAAGAAACAAATTTCCCCTCCAAGTCTGTTAGAGAAACCTTCCCGGGTGCCCTCATTTCTAGGTGGGGTGCTGTGGCGGGCAGGTGGGGTGCTGGGGATGGTCCCAACAACCAGCCTGGACACACCTTCCCTAACATCCTGCCACATCCAGCAGCTTCTGAGGACACAGGCCAGCACGTGGTTCCCCGCTTCCAAAGGCCTTCCCCCCAGTTACAAGACTTCCCAGCTCACCAGACCCAGAGAATCCATCCTAGGCTGGCCAGAGGAGCACCCACACCTCCCTGAACCCCAACTTTCCATCTGCACTGCTTTCTGTCAGTATTCCCTGGGGACGGGCAACAGGGATAGACCCTGTCTAACAGCAGAAGGGGAGTTTATTGGTGGCCCACATGTCCGTTGGATGAGGAGACTCAGGTGTCTGAGGACTGGACCACCTCTCTCCTCTGGTCAAGGTGAATGAGCGCCAACCATCATCCGCCTCTGGATGGGAGCAAAGGGAGAGCATCTGATTGGCTGAGCCTGGTAGGCAGAGACGGGGCCCTGTGACTGACAATCCCGTGAGTGTCCAATGTCAGGTGGTCTCTCCCAACAAAACAGGGTGCCGTTGTGCAAAGAAGGGGGAACCCCCTCCTAGGCAGGCAAACAAAGATCAGCACAAGTCTGCTACCCTTGGGAGGGACCCGGGTGCCACACCACCCGAAGAATGACAACAGGAAGCTGCTAAATTCCCGAAGGGCCACTATTTGCCTTATTTTCCCCATTCCTCACAATGGTGTCAGGTAGGAATTATTATCCCCGTTTCACTGGTGAGGAGACCGAGACACAGAGAGGAGTTGGCACAAGGCCCCGTGGTGAGAGGCCAGGGCTGCTCCGCCTCCTTAGTCCTGAGCTAACAGCTGACGTTTCTTCCGGCCGCTTCAAGGACGGAGTTAAAGAGCAATTCTTCGAGTGGGGGGAGATCCAGGCAGGGCTTGGCAGAACATCAGCGAGGACGGTTCTGTTGTTGTCAACAGACAGGGCGCTCTAGCCGTGTTCCTGACCTTCCTGGAACGGAGAATTGCTCTTTCTATTTCTCAGCCCTACCCCTCCCTTCTTTATAAGTCGAGGGACACTTTCGCCTGGCCGATGACTCCAGCGTCTCCTTGGCTGGGTGGGCATGTGAGTGTTTACCCTTCATGGGGTTTACAGCAGGTAATGTTTTCTAAACATTCATTTTCCAGGCCCCCTTCTGAGTGTTTCCCATTTATCAAGTCACTTATTGGCTGTTCCACCTTGACGAGACAGGAACAGTTCTGTTCCATCGCGACAGACAGAGATGGAACCTGAGCCCAAGGTGTCCAGGGTCACACGGCACCTCTGATGGGTAGGGGGCCTGGTCTGTCTTCTGCACGTGGCGAATGAGCCAGGAAGGCCCCTGCCTTCCCATGCTCGTGTTTAGTGACCAGCTGTGCTAAAGGCTACGATAAATGAAGATCAGCAAGCATCTTGAAGGGTAGGCGGGTGTGAGGAGACCTGGGAGCTGGGGGAGGGGCCATTCCAGGGGAGGTGACTGGGCAGGATCTTTCAGTGACAACAAGGGTCCCGGAGCCCAAATGGACCCCCACGGCTGTGTTGACGGGGCCCAATCAGGGTGTGAGTTTGCCGGCACATTTTAGCGGCGAACCCGTGAAATAACAAGAAGTAGATACGCCGGTCTCCGCCTCCAGCTCCTTGTACAGAGGGGCGCTAGGCGGGATCTGTCACTCTGACATCGAGCGTTTGACCCAGCCTGACCCAGACCTCCTACAATCCTCATGATCTCCTGACAGCAAAGTCTTTTGTTCTAATGAGGTGACTCTGGGTGGCTCCTGGGTGGGAAGCGGTCACCAGACAAACCAAGCGGTGAAGCTGGGCACTTGCACACCTGCCCCCAGACCCCAGGCTCCAGAGAGGAGGGGGAAGGGCGGGAAATGAAACTGACGGTCAATCACGCCCACGGGATGGAGCCGCCGACGAAATCCTAACAGGACGGGATGCTGAGAGCTGGGAGGACCATCTGTGTGCGGGAGGGTGGTGCCCCCCAGTTCCATGGGGAGCTCAGGACGCCTGAGAATGTGCCCTGTGTACCTTGTCATCTGCCACCCCCTGTGTCCCCCAGCATGTCCTTTATTACGTGACACACCAGGGAACAGACGTGCTCTCCTGCATCCGGTGAGCTGTTCTAGCAAATAACTGAACCGCAAGGGGAGGAGGTCATGGGCGCCCCCAGGGTAGCCAACCACACTGGACAGAAGCTGTAGGTGGTCTGGGGACCTGCTCCTTGGGACCGGCCTCTGAAGTGGGGGGGGCGGCCTTGCAGGACGACACTCTGCTTATGTCGGAATTGAGTTGAATTATAGGACAGTCAGCTGGTGTGGCAGTGGGTTGCTTTGTGGGGGTCCCCCTCCCAACATCTGGTGGCCAGGAGGGCAGAGGTGAAGTGCTGTGTGTGTGAGGAGTAAAGGGCAGACATGGAGGGGAAATGAGTTTTTCCTTCACGGACGCTTCCTTCCCTTCCACAGCATGGCCTCCCCTACCGGCAGTGAGCCCGGGTTAATGGCTGCTGCAGCCGCCCCCAACTCCCGCCCCTACCTCCCCCCTCGCTGGAGACCATCCGACTGGTGTTTCCCATTAAGGCTGGATCAGGTGTTTGAACCTGTGAAACCTTGAACTCAATCCGTTCTCCTGTAAAAGTCTGAGCGGCCTCCAGGCCAGGCCAGGGCTTATTTTATCCATATAGATTTATGACCTGAGCCAAAGTAATTCCATTTTTCCCCAACATCAGCAGAAGACCCTAATGCCCACTGAGCCAGTTTGAACTTCTAATGAACTTTACAACTGTCTGAAGCTTTCGAGCCAAATCCTGAAAATAGTCTCTGGAATCAACCCGAAGCTCTCCTGCCTCCAGGCCCTCGCCCGCCTGCCGGGGCCACTTCTGGCCCCCCTGGCGCTAAGGGGTGGAGCCTGGGCAGCATCCAAGTGCTTCGCAAGGCCTTCCAAGGAGGGGGACCAAACTGCCGCAGCGTTGGTCCTCAGCTGGGCCCTGCCAGGGTCCCCATACTGCAGTTAGGGGTGGAGATGCGGGGGGCAGGGCCGTCCTGTCTTTGGACCTCAGATCAATGCATCTGTTGGGCCTTTTTGCACCCCAGTGGTTCTCAATATGGGCAGCACGTCAGAATCATCCGGGGGCAGAGGAATGATCCTGACCGAAGAGGTGACTGGATTTCCCCACCGGGCCCAGAGCGGCCGCAGCTGCCGCTGACCTGCAGCGCCGGGTGGTTGGGGGGCGGCCACGCCGGTCCGGTGCGGCGCAGGCAGAGGCCGGGCTGGCTCCAGGCCCTCCCTCCCCCAATCCCAGCCCCTCAGTCTAAGCTAAGCCAGTTTCTCCACGACTCCTTAATTTCAGGAACAAAGACAGTAAATCTACGTGGGTTCCGGGCCCTCAACTGCCTGTTCACCTGGCACAGTGGGGCCACCAGACGTACTGGCGGGTGAGAAAATGGCGAGTCAACCAACGTGACATCCTCAGAAAAATTCCTGGACCTGGGGAGGCCGGGCTGGCCTTTTCCCCAGAACCCCATCTTGCAGGACTCCAGCACCGACCCGACATCTCTGACTCCGGAAGGGGCTAGGATACCACTCCCCACAGTCCCATCCCCGTTCAGCCCTCTTTTAACCATTTGATCGTGCGTGCTCTGTAGGCGGCCTGCGCCTCCGTTTCCGTACGTGTGAAAGGGGTTAGTGATAGTCTTTATCAAAGTGGGTGGACACCGTGTGGCCCAGCCACAGGCCCATGGCAGACACTCTGTCCTCACAGTCGTGAAGTTCAGGGTGACACCAGGGCGATGTCTATTCTACAAATACCATCGGCCGCCTCCTCTGTTGTTTTAATTCTCAGCCCTTGTCCTTTTTTGGCAGAAATAGCAGGTGGTTTTCAGAAATAGCTCAGGTGGCCTGGAGTGCTACCCGAAGGCTCCTAAACCCGTATCTGGGGTCGTTGGGACACAGTGTCAAGACGCTTGAGCAACGTCTGCCTGTGACGTGGGCTGGGGGGGGTCACTCTGGGTGGCATCCATTTGCCCTTCTCACCGGGGCGAGGGGAACGCTATCATTCATCTTTGTGGAGCTCGATGGTAAATCCTTGAGCAGGACCCCGCGTAGGCTGAAACACGACGTTAAATCATCGAGTGCGGTAAACCACCGTGCGGAGAGGCGCTTAACAAGGGCTCCTCACTCTTTCCCCGCCAGAGGGGACATCTATACTCCTCCGTCTTTCCAGAGCTGGTGGCCTTGGTGAAGCCGGCTCCTCCCTTGCGCTAGAAAGCAGCGGTTATCACAGAAAGCCACGAGATTTGCTAAGATCAGAGGTCTGTCTGGGGGGAAGAGCCAGGCTTTCTCAGGGATGGTCAGTGTGGCCGCGCGGGGGTGTCTGGACTGGCAGGGACTTCACGAAGGTAACCGCTGCCGGGCAGTTCCGTTCCGAAGCGGCCACGTCCTTGCTGGGTGCCGTGTGGGGTGATGTTTTCCACCGTGTTCTGCTACGTGCTAGTCTGCGAGATGGTCATGAAAAAGAAGGGTCAAGTCAGTCTGGGAAGTCCTCTCTATCTTAGCGCACCCCCTCCTTAAACCAGGGGGCGGCCTACACACGATAGCACAGCAAAGGCCCCGAGGAGTCCTGCCCCAGGCAGACAGGTTCCCCCTTGCTGCTCGGTCTTCGCCTCCCATGCTAACTGACCACAGGCCCCTTGCACCTCTGGGTGTATTCACACAGGCCCTCTCGCGCAGCGGGGAGAACCTGGGAGTGGAGCCCTCCCTGGGCCTGTTCGTCAGTCATCTGGTCGGGGCACAAGCAAACAGGGACCCCGGCTCCCCACCTTGTCCCTGCCCTGTCCGGGAGCTGGAGGAGCTGGTGCTTGTCACCACCGTGGAAAAGTCGGGTGCGGAGGTCAGCCTGCTCAGCTTCAGGTGACGTGGGGGGAAGAGCAACAGTTGAAACGGAGGATTAATAATCCTCAATGTGACTCTTGTTAGGACCTCTTCCATCTGTGCGGCCGGAACCAGGGGCAGAGGGAGTGGCTTGTCCGTGCGACAGACAACCAGGAAGATGGACCAGGAGGCTGAGGTTTGTCTCCTCGGCTGAGTCACTTTCCAGCCGTCTTCCTCCAGACCTGCTTCCGGTCCACCTGTAACAGTAACACTCACACGCGATACAATGTAAGTCTTCAATGAAAATCGTTCTGCCGCAGATACAAGTTATTTAAACAAGGCAAGCCCTGGAGGGGTGGGTGGGCCCACAGTACAACAGGCCGATGGAACCAGGCGCAACGGAAACCTCTACGGTTTTATTGGCCCATGTCACCCCCATAAATTCAATAAGAAAAAGGCAAACCACATGGAGCCTTTGTTGCGGGCCAGGTGCAAAGCAGCACCACGGGTGACCTCCCTGCGCTTCCTACCGCCCTCTGTGGTCAGTCCACAGGTTATCCTTTCACAGAGACGAGGACCTAGCGTCCAGAGACCCGAGGCCTGTGTGGTGGCCGCTCGCCACTGTCTCTCTGCTCAGAGCAGGGACCCTCCCCTGAGGGGTCCCCTGGCCTAATCTGCAGGGTTCAGGGCCCCACTGATGAGAGGGAGTTTGCCCGGCTGGTCCGCGTATGCCATCTCAGATGACTGTCCCCCACACCACAGCACTTCTGGCCCTGGTGTCCCTGGGAGATGTCCCCTGGCTGGAGTCTGTGGCAGCCTGCGGGACAGTGACGGGCAGGTGCAACACACGGATGTCCAGTTCCGTAGCCCCCAGCAGCCTACCTCGCCCCCCCCCCCGGGTTCCCCCAGGGAGCCCACCTGCACAGTGCCATGCGATGCTGCCACTCCAGCCACCGCTGGCCAGGTCCGAGGGGCCGCCAGTCCCCAGGCAGGCTGGTAACAGAGGCAGAGTCCGGGGTGCTGGCTCTGCCCCCCAGGCCTTCTGGACCACGTGGCCATCAGCTGCACCCATCACGCCCTCCCTTTTGAGAACTTTGAACTGGAGCTAGAGAGCCTGCAGAGCCAGCAGGAGGTTGGGCCTGAGACAGAGCCACAGGTAGAAAGGAGCAGGAGGCATGAGGGAACAGGACATGGAGGGGTGACAGGGGGTGGTGGCTGTGGAAATGGCAGCCCAGTGAGGGGGCATGAGAGTCGCCCCCGCCCGCACTGTCTGTCTTGAGTCCTGGACGGGGGTCAGCCCACTTCCCCTGCCCTGTACCCTGACACGAGTCCTGGGTCACCACCAGGAGGGGCTGGCCCGCTGCCCAGCTCACTAGTGAACTGTTCCCTGTCCAACTGAGTCACTTCTTGTCCCTTCTTGTCCTGTGCATCCTCAGAAGCAACCTGGTGTGACTCCAGTCCCCGTTTTCTCCCCCCACCGCCTGCGTGTGCCCCTCTCCGGCGTGTGTGAGGCTTCAAGTCCAGACGGTCGGGCAGAGAGGGGCCCCTCCCAACCCCTGCCTCCCCCCACAACCCAGCCCCTGGGGCCCAGGATGACTTGCTTGCCCACAGATCTGAAGGCGACGACAAGCCAACCATCCGACAGGCTGCGGGTGACTGGTTAATCAGGAGCTGAAATCAGGCCTGCGACTCTGGTGGTTGTGGTCCCGGCGGCAGGGTGGACTCTCAGCATCACGGCGCCGGTGAACAGGAAGCTCAGGAAGTCGTCTGGCCGTCAGCCCGAAACCAGGGCTGGCGGGCGGAGGGTTTCGGTGTTGGTGGAGGGACAGTTCCTGGCCAGGCAGACTCCCCTGCGGGTGACAGGCTGGAAGGGAGCAGGAAGACGCAGAGGTTCCCCGGCTGGGAGTGAGCCTGGCCCCTGCCTGGCCCGAGGCCCCTGCCCTGAAGGGCCTGCAGAGCTGCTCATCGCTGAGGAGTGGAAGCGGGAGGAGGCCCGGATGTTCTGCGCCAAGGACTGGTCAGCCCGGGGAATACTACACACCCGTCAAAAAGACGGAGGCGATGGAGCTCATTTGCCCTGAAACACCAGTCCAGTCCTTTGACCTGTTGCGGGGCCCGTCTCTGGCAGAACCTTCATCGGTAAGAAAAGGCACCTATTCAGTTGCGTTCAGTACGTTCACAAGCAACCTGGCCTGCGTTTCCAGCCTCGTAGAGCCAATGACAGGAAACCTCCTTTTTCCTTGGGGAAAAACGTTGCATTTTGCGGAAAGCCTGAAAGTGAAAAGAACCCCTAAGCAAAACTACTGAAGAGTGTATGCGTTTTTTGCTTTTTAAGGAAAAAGGCTGAGGCTAATGTTCGGATGGGGAAAGACGGCCAAGGCCATCTGAGCAGGGAAATGTAGATGACACGGAAGAAAACAAACACACAGGGCGCCTCTACCTACCCGGGTCTTTGCGGGGTGGCTGTGCGTGTGTGTGTATGTGCTTGCAAACACATCCGAAGGGCCGGGCGGCATCCTAGCCGGCTGATAACGGCGCTGACCTTCCAGGGAAAGGTGGGGGACGGGAACGCGGGCCACCAGGCAGCCGTGGGCACGGCCCCGTGGCTCAGAGGGAACCCAGATTGGAGACATGCCAGGATGTACTTGTTGCGAAATACCAGGCTTTAACACACCCTCTACCACGTCTGCTGCGGTTGCAGACACGCTCCTCTGGGGAGAGCGGGAGAAGCTGGCCTTGGCGCGTGCGGGGCGCGCCTCCGGGCTGTTCGTGAGACGAATGACCCGCCGGGCGCGCGGAGCAGGGGGGCACCGAGGCGGGGGGGGGGGGCTCACCCCGCTTGGCCACTAATGGCGTTTTGCTCAAGTCAGCCTCCCCGGAGTAAATTATCCGTCTCTGCAAAGTGGACAGAAGCACGTTGCGGAGGAACAATTTGTCTTGCCCGCTTCTGGAGTCGCTGTAAGGATTAAATGAGACAAAGGCCTGTGTAAGCTGAATAAAAAGTGTTGTAAACTGTAAAAAAAAAAAATGAGAGAGAAGGAAAAGATTGCTCGGGCTGCGGAGGCGAAGGGGGCGATGCGTCTGGAGGAGCCTGACCTCCCGGCCAACCAGGAGCTGCGAGGCCACCAGGTTGCCAGGCCAGCGTCCTCTCTCACGGGTGCTCGCCCTCCGGTCCCGGGAGGCTTTGTCAAAGGTCCGTCCGTGCCCCAGAGCGAAGGGCCTAGCTGGGCTCTCCCTCTGCCCAGCGCCAGGGTTCTCCGGGCCAGAGACCCGTCTCTAAAGGACACAGCTCCCCCAGCCACGGGAGAGAAGACCCTGGGAATCCCACCGAGAAAGCCAGGCTGCAGCGTCCGGCCTGGTCAGCCCCATCACAGCAGCATCGGCGGCTGACCACTGGGTGCGACACGGAGCTGTCCCCGTTCCCCACCTCCTCACTGCTTCGCTGGCAGCTTCCTGGAGGTGAGAGGGAGCGTCAAGGGAAAGAGGAGAGGGAGCCGCCGGCGCCTTCCCTGTGACTGGCCGCTAATAAACTTGATTAGACTGACAAGCTCTCCTGTTCCATCACGGACAGCTTGTGTCCTGGGCTTGATTCATCACCGCTGCATGCCCCTGACTCAGGAGTGCAGATTAGCCCAAATTAAAGCCTGGGGACTCGGGGAGCAGAGTCGTGGCAGCAGGTGGGGTCAGGGGTGCAGGGCGCACAAAGCAGCGTCCGTGGGTGGGGGGTGGCGTTGTGGGCAGGCTTCCCAGGTCTTCAGGACCGGCTTCCTCCCGGCGCTGGGGATTCCCTTGCTGGCCAGGGGAGAACGCCCCAGAGGTGGGGTGACCCGTCCATCTCAGGAGGGTCGTAAGCCTTAACTCAGACCCTTCTAGGCAGACACCCCGGGAACACGAGCCAAGGGATCCTGGATGCGAAGCCATGTGTCCTGTTATCTTCTTCCAGAAGCACTGCAGCTGGGGCCTTCCCCCGACGGGTCTAACTGGGGACGGGGCACTGTGAAAGGACACGCCACACACGTGTCCCTGGGGGCACTCTGAACCTCAGCAGCCCCTCCACCGAACCCCGAAAGGGCCTCCAGCTACCCACAGTCCCACGATTGAGCACTACACCGAAAATCTGGGCAACCTGACCCCGGCCTCCTGCTCTCCCCTGAGACACCCAGGTCCCAAGACCTGTCAGAACCCTTCCAGGGACACAGAGGCCATCAAGTCCAGTTCAGGCAAACACTGAGGAGATTTCAGGAGAGACTTGCTGAGGTTCCTTCCTGAATGGCTCCTGGGAACCCACTGGGGTTCCTGGAACAAGTACACAGGACATGGCTGTTCACCGAGGGCCACGTGGCCAGAAGCCCAAAACCTAGATGGTCCGGTTCTCCGCCAGGGACCGGGCTGGTGGAAACAGTGCCTCCAGGCCTGTCCACCTCCCTGCGACCGTCAGCCCAGTCGACACGCGGCCAGTGATGGTGAGAACAGGAGCGATGGGCCGCCCAGAAGAGCGCAGCTCAGAGCAGACGGGGAGAAGGCTGCTCCTGGGCATTTAACTGCCTACAGCCGGGCTCTCAGCTCCTCTGTCTAGCTGCCTGCCTGGCCTCTGCACTCGGAGGTCCCGTCCGCATCCCAGGCACGAGACACTGAAGGACCCTGGCTTCCTCTCCCGCCCTCACTGGATCTCAGGCACCCAACCCGAGTCACTGTGGGATCCTCGCCCTCTGTCCCTCCCGTGTGCCCTCCATCACCAGTCCCACCAGCTCTACCATGTAGGACCATCTCCCGAAACTCCCTCCTGAGGCCGGCAAGCCATGGCCGGCAAAGCCGGAGTAGGCAGGAGGGAGCCCATGTAGCAAAAACAGCCGGAAAGTTGAGTTTTCATCGGAGAAGGGAGAAGTGGTATTGATTGGGGGCAGGGTGGGAGGGGCGAGGGGGGCCGCCAGACGCCAGAAGCTATGTGATTATAATCGACTCTGAGGTTCAGCTCCTCAGTTTCATTACAGGAGGGAAGCAGGAGGGGCCCGGCCACCCCCACCCCTCGCAGGCCTCGGGTGATAGTGCTGGCTCTCCAACCCTTTTCTCTGCACCGTCCTCCTTATTAAACTGGCAGTGGCTGACTCTCCATTGGCCTATTGATTTGAGCATTAGACTGTGTATCAAAGATATGAAAATACAAATTGTTATTTCAGAGAGAAGCGACTGCCTTCATAGTGTTTCTGTCTTCGGGCCCTGAATATTCCCTGGTTCTCGGGCTGGGCTGGACCAGAACCAGGGCATCTCCTAGGCAGATGTGCAGGGAGTAGATTCTCTGCAGAGACTCCAGGTCACCCCCGGGGTGCTGTGGCTGAGGGCGTCCTGTGTTCTCAGATTGCTGGATACCTCCGTCAACAAGGTGGTCTTTGCTAAACCTGGGAGGTCAGAGTGGTGGGAACGACTCCAGCTCTTGATACCTGTTGGTCTTGAAGCTTTCAGAACATACAGCCCACTATGCCTACAGATTCTGGCAGGTTCAGCTTAGGTGCCACCTCTTCCAGGAAGCCTCTTTGGATTTCCTCATTTAAGCTTTCTCCTCTTTAGCCCCATAAACCTTTGACCTCTTGGCTGCTGGCTTATTCCAAAGTCCTTGTTGCTATTGTTGGTGACGGTGATAGGCATAGTGATAGAGGATGATGGTGGTGAAGGCGAGAACGCAGAAACCATGTGTCGGACATGTCCTACCGGCTGGGAATTTAATTTTACATCTATCAAGCAATTCAGCCCTCACTCAACCCCGAGGTTGGCACTGTGCAATCAGAGTGAAGGCCAGGCAGTGACAGCCCCGGGGTCCTGCCCTGCCTGGTGTGAGCCCGTCGGGGATCTGGGATTCTCCAAGGATGGGCCAGCCGGCGGAGGTGGCAGAGGGGCCTGGGTGGAGTGCAAGGCAGTAGCTTTTTACAATGGAGTAGGGAAGCGTTTCAATAATGTCCACCCGATATAGCTCTGCGAGAGCAGGAGGGTGCCCTGTGTCCCCCTCATTATGAAGACCCTCTGTTGCTGTCACTGGCCGCATGTCAGTCCCGTTAGACAGCCGACGGGTCTCCCTCAGCCCTGGGCCCAGGTCTGGCACGCTGAGGAGGTGCACGTCCATGTTTGTGGAGGGAGCACATGCATGGAAGGCACTGCCAGCTCAGCTTCCAGCAATGGTGAGTCTTTCTCCTCTTCTCTGACCTTTTGTCCTCTGCAGACCGGGCCCAGGCCTGGGCAGCCCAGGACAGCTGAGAGTCAGTTGTGGCGAGGTCTCGGTGCCCGGAGACCTGCCTTCCCCTCCTTCCTCCCTCACTCCCTTTATGGTCCCTCCCTCCTTCCCTCCTTTTACTCATCTTTCTTCAAAAAGCTAGGCCTTGCTCTAAGCAGTGGGGGTGGAGCAGCAAACCAGAGAGGCCTTGTGCCCACATGGAGCTCATATACTGGAGACATGGAGTGAACCAGAAGTTCGGAGCTATCAGGGAGGGCTGCATGGATGAGGAGGCTTGCAACACGAGGAGGGCTGGGGTATTCAGAACAAAACGTAAGAGAACTACGAAGAGGAAGCAATAAGAGGAGTGGGGAGCGGTACACAGCACAGGAGGGGAACCTCCAATTGCCCTTCAGGATTGCGAGGGTAGGTGGGGATGTGCCGGTGGAGCCGGCTAAGCCATCGGAGACTGGCCCTGCACCCGGCCAGCACTCCCAGGCAGGACGCTGTGGCCTCTCCTTGGGGGTCCTCACTCCTTCTGTAAGACGGGGCCTAGGAAACCCAGGTGTCATACCTGCCTTTTCCCGACACCCTCAACCTCCCAGCACCAACCCCTGCAGTGATGGACCGGGGAATTTTCTCCCAAGGTATTGCTTCTGCTGCAGCATCTGGCCACCTCTCTAATTTAATTCAATTTTTTCCCGAGGAGCATCCTGCCTGGAGCAGATGGCAGTGAGGAAGGGCAGATCAATGCTAAGGACGGTGGACTCGCTTGTCCTTGGAGTCTCAAGCTCCCGTCTTCTGTTCCCGGGGGGGCAGTTAGAAGGAGGCTTCTGAGGTTAAAGGGTGGGCCCAGGGGTCTCTGGGGAGGGGGCACTTGTTTGTGTCTCTTGCCGCGGCCCTACCCCCAGATGCTAATGCAGGCCACTGCAGACGTGCGCGCGTGTCTTCCACAGACATTGATTGCGTGCCAGCCGCGTGCCGGGCACGTCTCTAAGCACCGGGACTTCAGTGGTGAACAAGCGAAAATGTGAACATGGGGAAGGGCCGGAGAGGGACAAACGTCCAGCTACAGACTAATCGCAGGGGGGTAATGCACAGCCTCTCGTCAATGACACCGTGTGGGGCCGGCTGGTTACTAGACTCAGCGTGCTGATCCCTTAAAAGACGCGAATGTCGAATCACTATGTTGGGTGCCTGAAACGAAGATACTGCTGGACATCAGCTGTAATTTAAAAGTTAGTTCATGGCCATGGGCTCGGACAGCCGTGTGGGGACCAGCGGGGAGGGGGGGTGGTGGAAGTAAAAGAGTATATGGAGGAGATAAATGGTGGTGGGGAAAATAACGCAATACAATACACGAATGAATGAATGATGTTTAATAAAAGGTGTGCCCTCGGGCGGCCTGCATTCTGTTATTTTGTTGACCCATCATGGACAGTGATGTTTTTGGTTCCTGCTTCATGGCATACCGTGTTGAGCTCCTGTCCTGATGTGTATTCCTCGTTGTCCTACGTGTTCTTTTAGAAGGTTCACTTTTTTAAAATTTAATTTTATTGTTGTATTACATCCATCCCCTGTTTACTCTCCTCTGTCCCCTTCCCCACCCACCTGCTTCCCCCCAAAGTCAATCCCATTTGTTGTCCATGTCCATGGTTAGAAGTTTCATTTTTTTATACTGTATCTGTGATCTGTTTTGAGATAGTTGTTGCACAAGTGTGAGGTCTACGCCTGCCTTCCCTGCTTGGCGCAGGGGTAAATTGTCCGCGCACCCGCTGTTGAGTGAAGGGTCCTTTCTACCTTAATCTGCCTTTGCATCAAAAGTGATGGACTATGCGCAGGCCTGTCACTGCTGTCCCCGTCTGTGCTGCTGCCCATCCTCTGGTCCAGCCAATGCCACTCTGATGCCTGCTGCTGTATAATAAGTCTTAATGGTACCATATAACTTCTCCCACTTTGTTCTTCTTTTCGAAAAATGGTTTTGGCTCCTCCAGCACCTTTGCCTTTCTATGCAAATTTTAGAACGAATGGGGCAACATCTACAAAAATCTCTACTGGGATTTTGAGTGGAATTGCATGAGCGGTCCAGACCAGTCTGGGACAGAATTGGTGGCTTAACTGGGTTGCGTTTTCCCTTCTATGAGCACAGCGTTTCCCTCTAATCATTGAGCTTTTCTTCGATTTTGTTCACTAGTGTTTTGTTTTCAGGGTCATGCGTAGTCTGCTCAGACCTCTGTTGGATTTGTATCTATAGCTACTCCCTTTTTCCGGAGCTATTGTATGTTATTTCAAAAATATTTTCGTTTCCAGTGACTCATTTCTGGAATACAGATTTACAGTGGATTTTAAACAAATATGTTGTCCTTGAGTCTCCTGATTTTGTTAGCTCCAGTATTTGTTGTCTGTAGATTCCTTGGGGATTTCTACATAGACGATCATATTACCTATAAAAAGAGATAGTTTGATTTCTTCCTTTCCAATTCCAACGCTTTCTGTGTTCCTGGTCTCATGTGGAATAGGACTTAGTCGTGTGAATGAACATCTTTTCCTTATTCTTACCCTTAGGAAGAAAGCATGCATTTTTTTTTTCACTAAAAGTTATGTTAGGTGTACATTTTTTCTTTTTTCTTTTCACTTGGTGGATATCCTCTATCAGGTTCTGGACAATTCTGTTCCTAGTTTGCTGAGAGTTTTTATCATAGGAGGATGTTGGGTTCCTATACATGCTTTTTTTTTTTTTTTTTAAATCAATTGATATAACCATGTGATCCTTCTTTGATGTGTTAATATGGGAGATGACAATGACTGATTTTCATGTGTTGAACGAGCTTTGAATTCCTAGGATAAAGGACCTTGGGTTGTGAGGTAGTGTTCTTTTTTCACGTGTTGCTGAACCCAAATTGCTAATATTTTGATAAGGCATTTTGTGTCTATATGCGTGAGGGGTATTGATCCTTAATTTCCTTGTGTTCTCTTTTCCTGATTTTGGTATTAAGGCAGCTTTGGCCTCATAAAATAAGTTGGAAAATGTTTCTTCCCCTTCTATGCTCTGGAAGAATTTGTGTAGAACATTCTTTGAATGGTTGGTAGAATTCCCTGGGAAGCTATCTGGGCTTAGAATTGTCTTTCCAGAAGGTTTTAAAGTATAATTTCAATTTCTCATAGACAGGACTATTTAGTTTATCTATTTTTTCTTGGGTGGGTTTAGCTGGGTGTGGCTTTCAAGGAATTAAGCAATTTCCTTTAAGCTGTCAAATTTTCGTGGGTAAGAGTTGTTCATGGTATTCCTTCATTAAACTTTTTTCCTTCATTACACTTTTAATGTCTGTGCGGTCTGTATTGATAGTCTCTCTTTTATTCTTAATGGTGGTAATTTGTGTCTTTTCTATTTCTTTGAGAGTCTGGTTGTAGGTTTGTCAATTTTATTGACTTTTCAAAGAACCAACTTTTGTTTTCATTGATTTCTCCATTTTTCTGTTTTTAATTTCATCGATTTCCACCCTTTTTATTATTGTCTCTTTTCTTCTACTGGCTCTGGGTTTATTTTCCTCTTCTTCAGCTTTTTAAAGGCAAAAACTAGGTTATTAATACAAGACCTTCCTTTTAAAAAATATAAGCATGTAATGCAGTAAATGTCTCTCTAAGCACTCCTTCAGCCACATCCCATGAATTTGATACGTTGTATTTTAGTTTTTGTTCAATTGTTCATTCAAACCATTTTCTATTTTCCCTCGAGAGTTCCTTTTGACCCACAGACTATTTAGGAGTGTGCTGTTTAATTTCCAAGTGTTTGAGGACTTTTTTTCAGAATAGCTTTATTGATTTCTAGTTTAATTCCAAGATATTTAGGTTTTGAGTCTGATGCCCTACCGCTGGAGGCAGGAATTAGGGCCGTTTGGGGGAGGGTATCTGGATCGTTGCAAGTGAAAACCTGAGCTATGTTCATATATTCTGATGCAACGTTTCCACTTCTTTGCTTATATGCTAAGAAAATATTCATGAGCACCCATGTAAGTTTGTGCAACCCTCCAAGTCTGAAAAGACCGAAATGCCAAATGAGTTAGCTAACTTATCATAACCCAAGCTACCCAGTGTCGTGCAGCCATTCAAACTTGTGACAAGAGCCATGGCTGGGTAGCTGGGTTGGTTAGAGTGTTGCCCCAATATGGCAGAGTTGCAGGTTCAATCCCCAGTCAGGGAACCTGCAAGAAACGACCAATGATGCATCAGTAAGTGGAACAACAAAGTGATGCTTCTCTCTCTCCCCCTCCTTCTCTCTCTGCCTCAAATAAAGAAGTAATATTTTAAAAAGAGACCCTTGTCCTGAGAAAGAATGTGAAGGGTCCTGCAAGGGAGCTGATGGTACATAACTGAGTCCCAGCATGTCCACCCTCAGGGCAACAGAGACTCAGGGTCTTGATGAACTTGGCCTCCCTTATTTCTTCAGTGCCTGGAACGATACCTGACACATATTAAAAGCTCCAAACTAGGCCAATAAATAATTAATAATTAGGAGAACGTATATTTGCCTGCCTCATTATGGTAGTACACATGTAATACCTATTTCACACAGGTAACATATGTGTATGTGTGTGTATATATGTATTTACCCATGAAATCTGGTTGCTTTGTATTTATTGACTTATTTTTTAATCCTCACCTGAGGGTTTGAGAGAGAAAGAGAGAGAGAGTGAGAGATTGGTTGCCTTCTGTGCACGCCCCAACCAGGGATGGAATCCGCAACCTGGGTTTGTGCCCTGACCGGGTACCGAACCTGCAACATTTTGGCCTACAGCCTAATGGTCCAGCCAGTGGAGCCACCTGGCCAGGGCTGGGTCCTCTCTTCTTAGACAAGGTGCCTTCTTGCTCCCTCACTGCCTCCAAGAGATGAGCATCGACCCCCATGGCCCCCCTTCCCTGTGACTCCCTCCAGGACCATTTCAGCTGAAACCCTGATGCTTTCCCCACCAGTGGAGCAAGGCCGCTTTGGGGGTGTTTATAGTCATCTCTGCTCCCTGGGTACCAGGGTGGAAGTCTCCTCACTCCTCTGACGGGCAGACGTGAGCCCCCTAAAGACGGCAGTGAGCGGCGGCTGGCGGGTCTGCAGCCGGCTGGCTGGGCCCAGCGCCCCCTCCCCGGCTGCCCTGCCTGCCCAGGACGACGCCTCCGGACCACCCGGCCCAGAGCCGCTAGCGTCCCCGCCCCCGGAGAAATGCCACGGTGGGCGGCCTTGCATGGCGGCCTTGCATTCTAGCTGGTTCTTACATTCCCCAAATATCAAAAGGGCGCAGCCTGCCATAGCAACCCACAGTCTGAAAAATGTCACTGTGTCTCCAGGAACACTGGGCACCTGGGCCACGCGCGCTGCTCTAGCTCTGACAGCAAACAACACTAATCCTGTGCGATGCGCTCGGAGACCCTGCAGGCTTTGGGGGAACGAAGGGGGTTTGGGGTGAGTCGATGATCTGAGTCTGGCATGGGGTGAACTCAGGCATGTTGCTGGCTCCCCAGGTGTCACCTCCCTGTGAAACGCACTATGTGGGTCTTAAAGGCGCCCAGCACCCTCTGCCTGGCAGACAGGGATGGCTCTGTGGGAGGCTCTGCTGTGTGCCCATCCTGGTTGGCAGCTGGGCCCTTTTTGCTTTCTGACCCTCTTCTGAGGGACACACAAGCCCTGGGGTCATGCTGAGCTCCCACTGAGGTAAACTTGCCTCACCTGTTTGGCTGGCCTGGCGCCCCGATACCCTGCACGCACCGGTGGTCCCTGCTGAGGAGGGAGGCCTGGCAGCCACCCGGGCCTCCTTTCGGGTGAAGAGAGTAACAGAGACACATACAGAATTTTCACCTTTCCTAGATTGGTGCTGAAGGATGTCTGCCAACTTGGAACGGACCGTGGACGTTGACACCGGCTGTCCTTGGAGGACGCTTATGTTTGGGGACATTTCCCTGGAGTCCAGAAATTGGAAGACCCCTGGACCCTGAAGAGGTCTTTGGAAAGCTGATTGTCCATGCCCACCACAGGGGGCGCTCAGTGAGAAGGACAGTGTGGACCCTGCGGGATCAACCCCTTGCCCAACACTCATCCTGCCCTGATGCCCCCCAACCCGTCACCAGTGTCTGGGGCCTCCCTTTGTGCCAACAGCATTTTCTTCTTTGTAGAAGATGAGTCTGGTTTATTTCCCTTGTATATTGATTTTTTTTTTTTTTTTGAGAGAGAGAGAGAGAGAGAAACATTGATTTGTTGTCCCACTTATTAATACATTCATCGGTTGATTTTGTATGTACCCTGACTGGGGATCGAACCAGCAACTTGGTGAGTCGGGACAATGCTAAGCCACGGAACTGCCGGCCAGGGCCGGCTGGGCTCATTTCCACTCTGCTGCGACTCAGGGCACCCGACGGGCCAGGGCCTCGGGGGTCCGCCCCAGCCCCCACTTGCCCACCCACACCTGACAGGATGCACCCTTCCCTGGTGGGAGACCTGGCAAGCGGGCTTTGTGCTGGAGTCCGAGTGGGCTCAGCAGCGCTTGGAGTGGCTGTTCGCACCGTCTGCCTCCGAGTACCTGCGCACAATGTTCTGCTTTGATTGTCACTCTTCAGACAGCACGTGATTGTCACCCTTCCTCCTCTTTTAAATAAAGAGAACAAGGAGGCTTTTTCGTACATGCAAAATTAACACAAACCCAAACCACTGTTATTCTTTGATCCATTCCGGACTCTGATTTGCGTCGGCTTTTTATTTTCCCACTGAGAGTGTACAGCTCAGGAAGGATTACAGGGGGCGGGGGACCCGCTTCCCACTTCCCATTTGATTAACACGATTTAATGCGGCAATAATGCCAGGGAAGTTCATTACTCAGGAAGCCCTCTGCGCGGCTGCCCGCCGTGGCTGGGGACCGGATCTTTTTTATTTAAAAAGCAATCCAGGTGAGAGGATCTGTAAAATCCATCCAAACTGTAGAAGGTGGAATTTCCATTCAATGCAGACAAAGAAATCCCTCCGTTTGCACAGCTTTAGACAGTTTCTTCATTCCGTCTACAAATATTTAGTGTGGCTTATGGAGCTCCAAACGCTGGGATGAGAAAAACAGCAAAGGACCCTATGATGGATATAGCGTAGGAAGGGACACTATCCAAAGGTGGGGACATCGGTGATGGAAGTTATACAGGGAAGGACAGGGAGTGTGAGAGCAGGTAGCACAGCGCCTGTCTTGGCAATCAGGGAGGACCACCCTGAGGAGGTGTCACAGGTGCCACGATCAGAAATGCGAGTAAGAGTTGCTGGCACAGGTAACCAGGGAAGGGGCAGGGATTTTGAGGTTGAAACATCCTGTGTGAGTTTGTGGGTCAGGCAGTAGCCTGAGCTGTGAGCGAGGCTCTCAGGCGGCCACTGTGTCTGGGCAGGTTGGGGGAGGCGGGACCTGGGGCACGGGGTTGGAGAGGAGGCCCACTGATGTACCCCAGCTGCCCTGCCTCCCTGCTGTGGACAGTGGAGGGTCACCCTTACGGTGGGAGAATATTAGAAATTCGTGGCCTCCACCACAGGCCATGCTGTCACCAGGTCCCAGGACAGGCAGACAACAGTCAGCCCGGGGGGCCCAGGCTCAAGCCTGACCTCAGGGTTGTGACCCCCAGCGCCGCCTCATGTCCACGGCTCAGGGCATAGAGGCACCCCCAGGATGATCTGGTCCCCTTTAGGAAACACCTCCTAAAGCCTGGCAGCTCTTGGTCGGCTTCTCCGGCCGTGAGGACGTTAATAGAGAGAATCACAGAGGCCCAGGGGGAGGAAGGGCTGGGTCAGGGAGCTGCCAGAGGTGTGAGCAAGCTTCGGGGACAGGCAGGCCGCTGAGGGGCGCATCCAGGGCGGACCCCCCCAACCCCTCTGTGCCCCTGATCAGGGGCAGGGCTGCTCTTTCTCATTTTCCCTGAATGCAGATGGCAGAGGCTGCTGGGCAAGGGCTAACTGTCCTGATTCATAGGGCCTGGGGGGACCTGGGCCGCGGAGCCTCCTGGGTTTGCTTCTGCGGGGAGTGAGTGGGGAGACCAGCCCCGAAGGCCTGGCGGTGTCCCTCACTTGCGTCCGGGCCCTGGTGCACTGAGCTCCCTCCACCTGTGGATTCGGTCACGTGCGACCTGAGGAAGACGCCCCCTCTGTCCTGCGGGCAGGAGGCACACCTGTGATAGGTCCGCTGTCGGGACAGCCCTGGTGTGAGCCCAGGGAGCCGGCAGGGCGCGCGGTGGGGGCGGTTTCTACCCGGCAGGGAGCTGGCCTTACCGGTGAGCCACCCGGCCCTGCTGGTGACCTTCACCCTCTGCTCCCCCCCACCCCCCCGCCCGGGGTCCCACACTCTTGTTGGCTGTGCTGCGCTGGCTGCGGCGTCTGCGCTGGCGGTGTTCAAGCCCTGGGCCCGCCCCTGTCCCTCTGGACAAGAGACGTCGCGGGTTTGTGTTTGGTGTGTGGCCTGCTCTGCCTGCGTTCTCTGCAGTTGTGGTTCTCAGCTTCTTCCTTTCCTTCTTTTGGTTTGCTGTCCATGATGGCGGGAGGTTTTAGACCCAGGGGGCCTGTGGGGCAGGCGTGGTAACGTGGTGGCAGATGCTGCGTGTGCCGCTCGGACCTGCCCCCGGGCCTCCTGCCTCCAGGTTGTCCTCCCAGCTTTCCTCCCAGGAGGCAGGACTAATATTCAGGGGAGCTGGCCAGGCTTGGGAGGGGCGGGGGCTGGTTCAGGGTCCAGAGCGAGTGAGACCGAGTCAGCGGGGACCAGCCCGCTGGCTGGCACGTTGTCCACCAGGCTGTGCGTGGATGCTGGCGGCCGGCTTTTCCAAGGGTCAGCGAGATGCTATTCAAAGCAGAAGAGGCTGGTGTGTTCATGGAGCTTACCTCCCAGGATCCTTCCTCAACGAGAGATGGTTTCGGGATGTTCACCTGCTTTTGTGCAAAATGGTTGTCTCTCTTGATCTGACTTTAAAACAAGGCTAGGGAATAGCTCGCCCCCCCCCTCCTTTCCCCTCCCGTTCGTTCCCCCTCCTGTTAGGAAGCGAGTGTGTGAGGGATTCACTACCACAGCCATGTTCTGCTTTTCTTTCTTCCTCTCCTAGTGATTTCAATGACTTTTGTTATAATGCAGCGCAGCGTCTTCCTGCACAAGAACAAAAGGTGAAATGTTAATATGATTTTATTTGGGCTCCGATGGGATAAAGGAGACCTTTTGTCTCCTACCTGCCCGCCTCAAGTCGGCACGCGTTAATTAAATTGAGCCTGTGGGAAGTGACCTTCGGGGAGAGGGGGGCTCCTGGGAACATAATACGTTTTAATCAAATGCGGGCAATAGGTAAATAAGGGAGACAGGAGCTGGTAGACAAAGGAAGGCCCTGAGAACTTCCAGATGGGAGTTGTCGAAGGAAAGGTGCCTTTCCTTCGGCGGAAAGTGCGCGCGTAGGTGATGGGCCACCGCGTCCAGGGCGGCTTGGACACACCCGTGCACCACCCGCCACCCGGGTGTCGGTAGGAAAAGGGAGGGCGCTCCCTGTCCCCAGGCTGCACCCCAGTCTTCCCAGGTCCAGGACCACCCGATTTCTCTGCGCGAATGCCGCACCTGGCCACAAGGGGGCGGGAAAGAGTCACTTTGCTTTGCTCGGAGGCCGACCTGGCGCCAGGTGTGCGGAAGACCTGGTCTGCGGGGCTGGAGGCCCTGAAAGGGAGCTGAGCACCCGCCTGCTGGCGGGAGTGCGGCGTGAGGTGCGCCCCGAGTCTGAACACTCTCTGTGCCAGGGCCGTGCTGGGCAGAAATGGAGGGGGAGCGC